>JARJLE010000437.1:0-41113 GCA_029289555.1 Mycena latifolia | reverse complement strand
TGTGCGTATCATCGAAGTATTTGAATTCGTTCATGCTTTAAGAGCACCCACCAGGATACAGCTAATAACGTGCGTAGGCCTCATTTTACTGCAAGCACCACTGAGATCGCTACCACGTAGCTATTCTCTGTGCCATTGCTATTCGAGGGCTACGAGATCTGTCAAGATTCCAGCTCCGGTTTACTGTGAGTATCGCGCTACATTGACCATTACACCGCCCTGAAAAGTACCCAGACGCAGACGTTGGTCCACAGCCAAACTCGTCGTTCCGCTAACGCTGTTTTTGCTAGCTTGTTTGCGGTCGGGCCAAATTCCATTACGATGCAAATGAGATTTTCGAGGACGATATGTCCGTCTCCTCCGACGACCCGGATTATGATAGGAAACAGTATGAGTTTTATCAAGTGACGCTTTCCCTCTTGAAAGACGCTTCACTCGTTTCTAACTCGTTTTAGGGTCACTTCAAGCAAGTCCACCCCAATTTCCGCATAAACTCACCTTTTGCCATGTATTTTGTGTATCTCATCTTAAATGTAGTTTATTGTATTATGTACGCTGTGCAGCTATTTCGCGTCCACTGGTAGTTGCGCTCCTGGTCGTAGTTAAATAAGCAGTGATCGATGATCCGCAGCCGAAAGCGTCTCACGCGCTGCCAATTGGGTGTTGTTCGCTGTTTACTCCGCAAGCCTTTCCGCTGCACGGCCAGCAAGCACTGCCCAGCGATCTACTGACTTCTTCTCCTCCTTTTCTACGAATAACGCATAAATGGCCAGCAAAGGCTGGTTCAATCTCGAGTCGGCGGGCGCAGGCATCCCGGAGACGCAGTACTTTGAGGGCGATTCGGCGTTCAAGTTTCTTGGCCTCTCGCGCACGACGCGGCTCTATGGATTCGTCGCATGGTGATTCCCCTCCTGAATGGTCCGCCGCCGTCGGGGCATGCCACTGACGCCCGTGTGCAGTCTAGGGATCGGGTTCTTGGAGCATTCTGGGCAGCATCGTGCTGTTCCTCGGGCAGATCGTCATCTTTGCCAGTGAGCGGTTTTTGGCGCTATTGGGCTACAGAATTAAGCATGCTCACGCTCGGATACTTAGCGCTGTATGGCTTTGGAACGATAATATCCCTCGCGGGCACGGGGTTCTTGATCGGGGTGCGCGCTCTCTCCGATGTGATAATGTGTATACGGAAACTAAATGCGATGAATAAATCGCACACAGTTCTTCTCGCAGCTGAAACTGGTGCGTCGTGCCGCCCGAACGCACTCGTGGTGCTACATACTGATGAATCAATCGTGTACCTAGATGTTCAAGCCCGTACGAATCGTCGCCACGCTCGTATTCCTCGGCTCGATTGGGCTCGTTTTCGTGGGCGCGTTCGTTCTCGGGAATGAGGTGCGCCCCGCCATCCATGCCGCCCATGCTATCATTCTAATGCGCCCCTTTGCGCCGTAGATATTGTGTTTAGGTAACCCTCCCTGCCGTAGTGCTGATTGATATGGGCTGACTCTTTCCGGCGCAGTGTTCGTCATCATCGAGTACCTTGCATACACCTGGTACAGCCTGCGTACATTCCGTGGGCGCGGGCTGCGGTCAAGAAGGGCGTCGGTCTCGGCTGAAGTCGGACTCGGCGGACTTGCAAAACGGGCGGAAAGCCGTCCAATATGCATGTGGCATTTTTTCTTTTATATATTTATTGTGGGGGCGTGTATTACAGATGGCGGAAAGCATAATTATACACAAGAGGGGAGATAAGACAACCAATCGGCTGGTGTTACAGGTACACAGGTATTCGACTAATATGTGATGCATTGTCAACCCTCTATGCGAGTTGGTGGAGGTCTCACCCTCTGAACGAGTTCTTCTGATCTCTGAGAGCCTATAAAGTGTTAGGTGAGAAACATGGGAAAGGGGTGATAAATGCGCGATGAAACAAACCTGCATGACCACCGAGTTTGGTGTATCCGCGTTCGCTTTAGCCGCGCGCCTATGCGCTAATCAGGAGGAGGGGCAACTGCGACGAGATCGCACATACCTTACCGCGGTGTCCTGCAGACGCATGAACACGTTCCACGCCTTCTCGTCGCCGATAGTCGTTAACCCAGTGGTGATTTTATTCTCGCGGACTATTTCGCCGAGGCGCGCGATGTCGGGGTTCTCGGGATCGACGGACTTTGCAAACGCGTGGTTGCCGCCGGTGTACTCGTGCCCACTGTAGACAACCGTCTTGTCGGGGAGGGTCGCGAGGTACTCTAGGGCAGCGTGCATCTCGTCGGCGTTGCCCTCGAAGAAGCGGCCGCAGCCGCCAACGAAGAGGGTGTCGCGCGGTGAAGACGCCGCCCGGGTGCTGGGGGTCGGACGCGTCGGTCGCGTGGAAGCAGATCGAGTCCTGCGTGTGGCAGGGCGTCGCCAGACATCTAGAATAATCAGAAAATCTGTGGTGGTGTGAGTAGTATATGGGCGCCCACTTGATGCGGATGTTAGCCCCGAGCGAAAACTCGTCTTTGTCCTTGACGAAACGGGTCGCGGCGGGCGCCAGGTGGGAGCCGGCATAGATTACAGCATCCGGGTAGGTTGATGCCTAATACATCCACGGTGAATTATAGACGGAGGCATATTAGCAGAGCAAGATAATACATACGAAGACCTGGATTGCTATCGGAATCAATTACAGGCAAAATGGGATGAACAACGGACCTTGTTGCCGCCGCTGTGATCATCGTGGTGGGGTGGTGATTCCTGGGCCTGCTGAGGGGACTGGGCGGGTAATAATACCTGCCTACCTACCTGCAACAATCTGGACGCCAAGACTGTCGGGGCAGCCGTTACTTTGTCAACCTGTGGTCTGTTTGAATATTGGGAATTCAGTGAAACAGAGCAAGTACGTCGTATGGGTCGACTGCGCGGCGACTTTGTGGCGGGTCGACGAGGAGGTAGGCGTAGTGTCGCTGCGGACGGGGACGGGACGACCTTCATTGCGCGAGGGAAGCGTGAGAGAGCTCGAAGCATTGCGAAGACTGACTAATCGATTTCCTAGAAAGTGGATGGAAAGTGAAACCAAAATGAATGCACAGGAAATCTGTGGGTGAACTCTGGGTGAATATAACGCTGAGGGACGCGTTTATTTCGGGATTATTTAAGGCGGCGGTCCGTAGACGCGTCGCTCAGCGGCGGCATCGCCCGCGGATTCCTAATTGGACTTGACGTAAACGGTAACCGAGTAATCAGTGGCTGCATTCAACGCCCGTCAAATTTGACGGTCAAAAGGCCGTGCGTGTGTCCATGTCTCCGCCTTCTTCCTTCGGTCCCCACCCTCTGTTCTATCTTCTTCCAAGTGCTGGACACATATGAGTTATGCCTGCTCTTTCTCCTTCACCTAGGCAGCCCGGTTTGCTCGGCGGCATCATAGCCAACCAGATCGTGTGCCGTCTCTCTCCTTCTCCGCTCAAGCCATTCACATGCGTTCCCTAGTCCAAGGTTCATGAATTCAATTCCAAAGTGGCTGACCATTTTTGGTGCTCCTCCTCCGACTACTGCTCCTCCACCTCCCGCTCCAGCAGCTACTGCCTCACCGCCTCCTCAGGACAATGGCCACAAAGGTGGGAGCAGCAGTGGAGACAACGATGGGGAGGACGATGGAAAGGACGACGAAGACAACGATGGAAACAGCGACGGAAAGAATGGTGGAAAGAATGGTAAAACCAGCGGAGGAAGTGATCAAGGAAATAGCAACCAGAACACCCAGAGCAGCCAGAACGGCCAGGACTCCCAGACCACCGGGGCCGCTCAAGCTGGGCAGACTGGACAAGCCACTTCGAGCACCACAGCCAACGGCTCAGAGGCAACCAGCGAAACCTCGAGCACAGCAGTCCCCCACCGGTCACTCCTGACGCAGCCACGGCTACTACCACTCTGACATCCTCGAGCTCCAACAGCCCAGTAACAACCAGCTTGACGCCTCCTGTTATCATTTCCCTTCCAGACACCGCGTCTACAAGCTCATCAGCATTTATCACCGCCGCGCCATCGATCTCGGGCTCGCTCCTCCCCGTGCCCTCCGTGTCTATCATTGCCGAAACCGCGGGCCCGAGTCAACAGAACGCGAAAAGCCCTTCGTCGAATATCTCGGCAAAGTCCAACACCGCCGCAATCGCGGGCGGCGTCATCGGCGGGCTCGTCCTGCTACTACTCATCGGCTTGGGCGTGTTCATGCTCCTGCGCCGCCGCAGGGTCCGTACCGCGCCCTCCGCCGAGTTCCTCACCGTCTACCCGCCCGAGACGCCGTTCGCCTCCCGCGGCACCCCGTCCCCCGGACCTCCGCCCTCCTTCACGGCTGAGAAATACGCCTACGGGCAGCCAGCGATGGATTGGTGATGCATTACCGTAGCACGTTAATGAACGGACACTCCTCTCCTGTATACCATTCGCGATGCCGATATCCCATTAGCTGCGATGCCCGGAAGCATACAAACAGTCCGAACTCTGGCATATTGTAAACAATAATAGAATGTACTTTTGACCCCGACCTCCATACTAGCCGGTGCAGCGCGCGAAACGAGAATTCCAAATCTAAATTCCGTATGCCCGAGCCCTCCGAAGCCATTCAGTCGCTCAGTATCGCCTGCACGACGTTTCCCACTCGTAGTTGGCGCAGATCAGTGTATGTCTATATCATGAGAAGCAAAGCAAGCCTCTATCAGTCACCCGGGAGACATCAGAGACGAGATTTCCCACCTGGCCACAGCCCACGAAGATGATAGGCTGCCCCGTCACGTAGGTCATTGACAGCGCCGCACCAACCTGTCGATGTGAAATCAGAACGCGATTGAAGATGAACAGCAGAACGTACTTTGTCGTCAACGGTGTCCCACTTTGTCACCAGCATCCCGTCGATGCCGCGTCCCTTGCCCGCACCGGATGCAGACGAGAAATCGCGGAGCGCACGATCAAACTTGGTAAGCTGATCGACCGCCTCGTTACCGACGAGCGCCTCCCCAACGAATATAATTTTGTCCGGCGAGTTCACCGCGACCAGCTAAATCAACGGACCCCGGTCCCCGATCAGCGCTGTCGCCGGGGATCAAAATGACGAAGCGCGTACCTTTGCAAGCGCGCGCATCAACGGCTAGCGAGGATCAGATCCACGGCAACTACAACCCCACAAAAAAAGGGACGAACCTCGTTGTCCTGCATACGCCCCGCAGTGTCGATGAGAACAACGTCAAAGTCGTGTCTTTGGCTAGATGCTCCACAGTCAGCGCGTGAGTACGTAGAAAGTTGGTCGACGCACCGAATGCGATGGCCTCGCGCGCGATGCCCGCAGCATCTTTGCCGTATCCGCGCTCGAACAGCTCCACTCGCCCCTTGCTGTCAGTAGCGCCGTTCACCCCGAGCATGCTGAGGTTGCGCACATGCACCCGCAGCTGCTCCACTGCGCCACTCCTGCGTACCATCTTTCAGCTGATTCACCGCTTTCTGCGAGACGCGACCTACCGGAAAGTGTCGCACGCAGCGATCAACACGCGCAAGCCGTTCTGGATCAGCCAGAAGCAGACCTTGGAGAGGTTGGTGCTCTTCCCGACACCGTGACCCCCACAAACGTGATGCTATATGGCATACGTTGCTGCGTCGAAGCCAGCGGCGAAGATAGCTTCGTCCGGATCGAAAGTAAGAGGTCCGTGGACGTCTTTGGTGTCAGAATGCGCGTCAGGGACGTCGAAAGGGCCAGGCGAACCGCCGCATGGTCGCTAGAGTAGAAACGAGATCAGAACGCGGGAGTTGCTTCGCTAGTGCAAATGGACTTGCTCTGGAACCCGCCGACTTTCTTCCCCACTAGACTCTCACCGACGCCCTCGCACACCTTGTCGGCGATCTCCCTCGCTACGTTTTTCTTCATGAGATGTTGCTTCATCCCCTCTAGTACGGGCTTGAGATCTTGCTCCGTGAGGACCTTGGACCCCGTCAGGCGGGAGAAGAGCGACCCCAGTGCTCCGAGGGACCCAGACGTGGAAGTTGCCTTCACATCAGCGGGCTTGAGCGCGTTGGCGATCGCGCTGTCGTCGTCTTTAGAGAATTCCCAGTCCTTCACCTCGTACATGCCGTCCCTAGTTCGCGTCCCAAGCGACGTCTGGTCTACTAGCGCCTGCAGATCGTGCGACCCACCGCTTCCGCCCGCGGAATCGGCGCTGAAATCGAGAGACGCCATATCCGTCTCGGTGGGGGCCTCGTCGCCCCATTTGCGCTGGACTTTGGTTTTTACTTTGCGCTTAGCGGCAGGGGATTCGGAGCTTCGTGAGGTGTCAGGCAGAGCGAGCAGCTAGCAGCAAATGAACACTTACTCGGAGCCGGGGACGCTCTCCCGTCCGCTCCCCGCATCCGCCCTCCCTCCTCCCTTCCCCCGCGCTTCCACCTCTTCCCCGAAGTCGATTCTTTAGCGCCTGCACATTCCGGGCGATCTGCTGCTCATCCTGGGGGGCATCAGACGATTGCGTCGGAACTGCAGGGATATGAGATGAGATGCGCGCGCACAAAAGTTTAGTAGCTTACGTGTTTCCAGGTCCTCTGAAGGGGGACTAGAGTCCTCGACCGGAGGAGGCCGCACCACCGGGCGCAGGCGTGATTTCCGATCCTATCGCGAGCTGTTAGCCGCAGCAGACGTACGTCCCCGCCAAAAAATGGACGGCGTACCTGGGCCGCCTTCTCCTCGAGACTTTTGAGAAGCTTGTCGAACATCTTGTCCCAGCCGTCGAACGCCTCGGCGAAGCTGAACGCGCTGGCCGCTTCGACGACGGTCGCTTTCCCGCTGTTGAGCGCATGCAGCGACGCGACGAACGTGGCGAGGAACGGCTGGAACATTTTCACGAACAGCGTTTTTAGGGCCGCCAGGAGGTCATCCACATACGTCAGCTGGAGGATGCGCTGGTAGGCCACCTGGGGACGATAAGTCTGGCGCTGCGGCCGCACGCGGGGGCAGGGCATACCACGAAGATGAGCTCAAGATCATTCACGAACGTCCACTTGACGGCGTAGCCGTCCTTCTCGTATTTCTCATCGGTGGTCCTACCCTCAATTAACGCTTCGCGAATGAGGGAATTTACTGGGGAAGCTGCGGATGAAGCAAGATTGGATGCATCTGGAGTGAAGGAGCGAGACCACAGGACTATCCCTCCTGCAAAGAGATGAACACGCGGCGAGAAACTGGCCCGGCGAGCGGACCTTTGTGCGATATTGAGCAGTGATCGAGCATGTTGAGAGAGTCGAGAAATAAAACACTTGTAAACAACGTTTTGATGCGATATCACTGATCACGAAGCCAACCAACAGCCAATGCATTCAGCGTACAAGGGCGCAACTGACGAGAGGAACTACATTAGCGCGGGAGACAACAACAACACGAATGGGGAAAGCTGATCAGCGACGCGGTTAGCAAGTCGTGGAAGCTTTCAGCGAGGCGGGGTACTCACCACCCCACGAGGAAACGCAAAACCCAGACACGCGAAACCAAAATTGCAGCTCGCCCATACGCAGGTTCCCCTCGAAGCTACTGTCAACTTTTAACAGCGCTCCGGCCAAGGTCCCCCAGAGTCTGCATGGTGCCGTACAGGCCAGCTGGACCGGGGTCAACAGCTGTGATACCCCCGGCCGTGGTGGAGACGGTGCACCCGGAGGCTCAGCGCGTCTTTGCAACCACCCGCGACACCAGAGCTGGACGGCGCGCAAGGGACGCCGGTCCAGATGGCGCGTTTCAGAGTAAATCTTCTCGGCCTTTATGCAGTGTGAACGCCCCTTCAGCGTCGCGCGGTGCGTGCTACAATTTCAGAGACGGTGTTTCTTGGGCGCGGCGAGAGCTCGAGCAGGAGTCGGCTGTGGGCGAGAATGAGCGAGCGATGGCGTGTGGCAGACAACAGAGCTTCACTTTCGAACGGTCGCTGAGAGAAGCTGTCCACGATGTCGAGTTCGATGAAAGACTGCGGCAGAGTTAGGAATAGAAGGAGCTATGGAAGACTCACGATGAGGGACGCGGCGTCCAAACGGAGCTCAAGAAGCGAGGATCTCTGATGACAGCCTTCATATGGGTGATGGATGATGGGCGGTAGTGTTATATATAGCGGGAGGAGGTGAAGAACGAGGTGGGAGGCGGGAGATGGTGGTGGTAGGTGGAAGAGAGAGGAATGCGCCGGAATGTGGCTGACCATTCGCTCTTAAGCCGTGACTCGGGTGGCTGTGATGTTGGGTCACGAAAGTCGACGCGACGCGTTTATTTGGTCTTGCAATGGTTGCCGTTTTAAATTAATTCAAAAGCAGAGAATCATTCAGGAGCGCATACAACCGACCAGTGCCAGACGAACTTAGCTTCGAAAATAATAGTTGTACAAATCTATCTTTTATACATACACATAAAGGCTACAGTTCGCGTTGGGGAAAATACAAAGATGGCAGACAAGCCTACACGCCGCGCCACATCCTCCAGCCAACGGCACCCACCCCGCCAAGGACAAAGCCAATGCCGCCCGCGATGGCGCCAAACACGCGTGCGCCCGCACCGTCCGCAGGGTGCACCCACCGCTTGACATATCCCGTCGTCGTGTCCCACCCATCGTCCGCATCCGCATCCGCGCCGTCCACGCCCGCATCCGCCCCGCCGCCAGCCACATCCAGGCCCCGCTCTTTACGGAATTCGGCCAGCGCCGCCCCGCGATCGGTGAGGTTGAGCAGCCCGATCATCGGCGGGTCGGTGTAGTGCGCCGCATACACGTTGCGCAGGAAGACGTCGCCGAAGAGCCAGTCGCCCGCGTTGACGTTGTCGTTTGGTTGCACGCCGCCGGTGCACCACCCGCCGGCGGCGCCCTCGGCCCAGCTGATGTCCGCGGGGTGGAGGAGGTACTCGCGCGGGGGGTCACCGAGGACGACACCGAGGAGGACGGCGTGCGTGCAGAGGATCTGGTAGCCGGCGGAGGGGTCGTTGCGCGCCGCAGGGCCGAGGAGCGCGTAGAGCGCGTCGACGTCGGCGGAGGGCCCGAGGATGAGGGTCGTGCCCGAGTCGAGCACGGCGATGGGAGTGTCGGCGCCGGGGACACGGGAGGCTGAGAGCTCGAAGGGCTGGCCATTGAGAGTAAAGTGCAGGACGGGGAGTTTCCAGTAGTCGTAAGCGGTGCCTGTACGCACGACGGGGGACAGAGCAAGGAACGAGGCGTTTGGGGCGAACGCAGGGTCGAGGTCGCCGAGGGTAAAGGACGCGCTTGGGTCGTCGGAGCCAGAGGAGCGGGCCAGGTGGAAGGCAAAGAGGCGCCGAGAAGGTTCAAAGGAGGACATGAGATTTTGGAGCACAGTCGCGCCGGCAGTGGCAGGGATGGCGGCGGTGTCCGGAAAGCAGAAGCCAAGGATGCCGGAGGTTGCTGTTGACGCGAGCCCGAGCTCCGCTGTTTGGTCTACGGTGGCAAAGACTTGGGACTCGACCTGGTAGGGACCTACGGCAACCGTGTCGAACGCGATTTGGCCATGAACCTTGCCCACGAGATAGTCAAGCTCGAAGAGGAGGCCCGTCTGGGTGAGTGTGTCGGAGAGCCAGGGCGAGTAGCGGGGCACAGCGCGGCAATCTGGATCATTGCAGTCGTTAGACACGACCCAGAAGTCTGACGAGCCTGTGTCGAACACGAAATTGAACGGTTGGTCGCTGATAGAGGCATTGATGATGTACGTGCTGAAGGTGGGTGAATACGAGAGAAATGCGAGTTTGGAAAGGCACAGACTACTGCTGGCTGTTGGTGAGAGGAATGTTGTCCAGGGCCTGACCGAGGCGAGGGACACGGCCGGGGACACGACTAAGCGGAAGGGTGAAACCTTGCTGCTGCTGAGCGCTGGCGGCAGCGGCGAACAGAAACACCAAACCGGGGACGGCGGACAACATGGCTCTGGACGCGCGGCATAGCCTCGAGTTCCCGGCACAGCCACGGCGGCATCTTCTCCTCCTTCCAACTCCTTCCACCACCGTCCACCATGCATTCGAGCGAGTAAGGCCACAATACTCTTCAAATTCCTCTGCTGACCTCTCAAAGGTACGACTACCTCTTCAAGCTCCTCCTCATCGGCGACTCTGGTGTCGGCAAGGTCGGCCCCACTCCAGCTGTATGTATCACTCGCAGCTCACTCTTCCCAGTCGTGTCTGCTCCTGCGGTTCGCCGACGACACGTACACGGAGAGCTACATCAGCACCATTGGTGTCGACTTCAAGATCAGGACAATTGAGCTCGAGGGAAAGACTGTGAAGCTCCAGATTGTGCGCAGTTTGCCTCTGCGCGTCTACTCCGTTCACCCTCTTTTCAGTGGGACACCGCCGGCCAGGAGCGCTTCCGCACGATCACCTCCTCGTACTACCGTGGCGCCCACGGCATCATTGTCGTGTACGACGTTACCGACAACGGTGCGACCCGCCTCGTCCCCGTGACTCCGTTTCCCCAACTCATCATGGCCTCGCAGACACCTTCACAAACGTCAAGCAGTGGCTGCAGGAGATCGACCGGTATGCATCCGAGGGCGTCAACAAGCTGCTCGTCGGCAACAAGTCGGACCTCACGGGGAAGAAAGTCGTCGAGTACTCTGTCGCAAAGGTCCGCCTCGTGCCCCCGGCGCTCATTTTCCCCGCTCACTCCGCTCGCCCAGGAATTCGCGGACCAGCTCACCATCCCCTTCCTCGAAACCTCCGCCAAGAACGCTACAAACGTCGAGCAGGCCTTCCTGACCATGGCGAAGCAGATCAAAGACCGGTGCGTTTCACGGCCCCGCCCCCACCTCGTACAGTCCGCTGACTCATCGCAGGATGGGCTCTACCTCCACACCCGCTGGCGCGGGCGGCAAGACGACGACGATCACACCCGGCCAGACCATGCAACAGCAGCAATCCTCCGGCTGCTGCTGAGCGCGCAATGTGGTGTGTGGTCTCCAGCTGGGCCACCTCGACGGGTCGCGTGTTCAGGTTTAATGTCGCCCCGCGCCGGACTGGATTGGATCTTTCTCCTCTTCCCCTTGCTCTCACCCTACATATAGCGTACAGCGCCCCGTATACACCGCCACCCTTACATGTTGAATGCATTTCCTTATTATTGATTGCTGTGCGTGCTGTGCACGTTTCCGCTATGTGCTACTGGATTCCTCTCTGGTGCATCTCGCTCGATTTGGCGCCCGCCTCGCGGTCGACCACTCAACTGCAAATTAACGCGCTGGTTGAACACCAATAATAGCCGGCCACGTTTGCTAAGGGCCAAGTCACGCAAACGCGGTCAACTTGACCGCGCTCAACTGCGCATTGACGCGCTTGTTTAAATACTAATTATAGCCGGCCACGCTTGTTAAGGTTCAAGGCTTTCAAAGTTCCATTTCGAGGCAAGTCGAGAAGTGTTCAATTCAAAAACAAGCTCTCTACAGCATGCCTGGAATTCTTTTTGCTGCGTGGCTGCGGGTATATAAACCCTCCCGCCTTTGGTTGATTTTGTTTTCAACGCCCACCATCTCCCTCCCACTGACTGACCTCCCCAACCGAAAAACAACCAATCCGTGAACACAACCATGGCTGGCACTCCCGTGTCTGTCATTACGAACAACTTTGTCATCAAGAGGTAGGTCTTTCGTAGTCGCGCATGCCACCGCGTTCGTCGCCGTTGTCTCTCGTTCTGTGGCTTATCGCGTCTCGACGCGCTCTCTGATCGCGTCTTCACCCTCATACTGACATCATCCTCGCAGCCTCCCGAATAGAACGTACTACCACCATGAAGGTACGCGCCTTGGTCGCGACGGCTACTTACCACGCGTACTGACCGCCGCCCTTGCTTCTCCAATAGTCCGTAAGTACTCTTCGCGCGTGTTTTGACCCTAGCGCACCACCACTGACCCCTCCCTAGTCTTTAGATCTGACGACGACAAGGACGACTCCTCCCCGCCCCCATGAAGCGCCAGCGCCTCATCCACGCGCTGCAGACGACCGTACGCCCCAACGTGTTCCAGCCGCGCGGCATATACGACGGGAGCAAGATCCTCTACGCAACGCACGCCATCAATGGAAGCGTAAGTCGCCAAGCGCGTCCTCGCCGCCGCCGCTGACCGAGTTTCTTTCTTCAGTACCGTGTCCACGGGAGCAACCAAAACGCAGCGCCCGACGCGCGTGGTTGGTACGACATCAAGATAAGCCGCACCTCGGGGCGGGAGATCGTTCCAGCGTTGGTGGATTCGCGCACTTTTCTCTTTATGTCGCTCATAAACCCCACAGGCAACTCAGCCAGCTCATGGTGCAGGGCCGCGCGACGTCGGAGACCATTACGGCGGCGACCCTGCTCCAGCTGCTGCTCTCCCAGGCGGCGAACCTCATCTATCCCAACAACGGCCGCGCGTACTTCAGCTCGGACGGCAAGATGCAGATCCAGGGAATGGCGGTTGGTAAGGCTTTGTCTACCCTCACGGGCGACAGACAGCAACTGACGAATGACCGATGTGCATAGAGCTCTGGCGCGGCTTCTTCCAGGCCGTGCGGCCGAGTGTAGGGAGGATCCTCGTGAACGTCGACACGACCGTCGCGGCTATGTACATGTCTGGTCCACTCATCGAGGTCGGGATGGCTGTCCTCGGCGTGCGCGACGCGCGCGGGCTGGCGCTGCGCGATGCGCGGTCCGAGGACTTCAAAAAGCTCGAGAGGCACCTCAAGAACCGCCTCATCACCGTCAAGACCAATAACAAGAGCGCGACCAAGACCGTACGCGGGCTCGTCCCCGGCCCCGTCGGGCGCTTCGAGTTCCAGCGCAGCGGCACCGGCCCCACGACCACCGTCGGCGTACGCTATCCGTTTCTCGCCACTCAGCGTCATACTAACCGCTGCGCAGGAATACTACTATGAGGCTCACAGCTACCGCCTGCAGTATCCCGACACGATCGGCGTCGTCACGTCGGGCAAGTCCGCGCCGTTCAAGGTCGTCATCCCGCTCGAACTATGCAGCATGAATCCGGGGCAGCTGTACAAGAAGAAGCTGCCCCCGCAGGCGACCACGGCCGTCGTCACCTTCGCGGCGATGCGCCCCGCAGACCGCCTCCGGATGATCCGCATGGGCGGCGGCGGGGGCCCCGACCAGCTGCGCTCGCCCGTCCAGGAGTACCCCAACAGCGAGTTTATGATGGACGCCGGAATGCGCGTCGACCCGAACGCGATCACCGTTCAAGGGCGCCTCCTCAAGGTCCCGTCGCTGGTGTACGGCCCCGATGGACGGGGCGGTGGGGGCCGCGGCAACATTCCAAGACTCGTCGTACGTATTCACGCGTTTATTTCCGCGCCGCCGATGTTAACAGTCGCAATAGGAGCCCCGCGACGGCGCGTGGAACGTGCTCGGGTCGCGTTTTTACACGCCGCAGAGTATGCTGAAGTGGGGCGTTGCCAACTTCGACAGGCAGCGCATCACGCCGGCGCTCGTCAACAATGTAATCAAGGGCCTTGTGGATTGCTGCACTCAACTCGGTATGTTCCTATCCTTCCGCTTCCTGGGCATTTACTGACGTGCCCCAGGGATGAGTAGGTGCATCTTAGTAGACATGTCTACTTGCTCACTTATTCACAGCTGTCGCCCAGCCGGGCTCCGTGCAAACTGCCTCTGGGCACGGTTCCGGTGTGAAGCAGGTACGCGTGATATATATTGCGAGGACGTGTCTAAAGCGGGGCACAGACGCTCGTCCAAATTTGCCGCGAACTCGGAGGCCCGAAAGAAGTAGACATGATCGTGAGACACATTTGCTCGCCGCAGCCCTTCGCTAACCCAGGTCCTAGGTTTGTCTCCTCCCAAGCAAGGCCGACGAGCTCCGCACGCTCGTCAAATACACATGCGACATCGAGCTTGGTACGCGGCTTCTCCATATCCTTCTGCGCGCCCTCATCTTCTGTACGCAGGCGTTCGCTCCCAATGCCTGCGGGAGCAGAAGATCCAGAAAGCCAACAACCAATACCACAACAACGTCGTACGTCTGATCCGGAGAGATGTAAGGCAAACACTAACGCACGCCCAAGGCCCTAAAGTTAAATGCGCGGCTCGGGGGCTCGAACGCCCTGGTCGACTCCCCCGCGCTCAAGGAGGTGACGTCGAAGCCGTTTATGATTATGGGTGAGGACCAGTTTTTGTTGCGAACCTTGGCCGCGCATCTAACTCGTTCGACTCAGGTATGGACGTCGCGCACCCGGCCCCTGGTTCAAACCGCCCCTCAGTCGTATCCCTCGTGTGGTCGCACGATATGCACGCTACGGCGTATTGCGCCTCGACACGGGTGCAAGAGCCGCGAACAGAACTTGTCTCCGAGCTCAAGGAACTCGTCAAAGAAGCTGTCATGATGTGGGGCAACAAACACAAGAGACCCCCCGTGAACATCTATTTCTATCGCGACGGAGTTTCCGAGGGAGAGTATGCGCAGGTGCAGGCGGTGGAAATCGCGGCGATTAACGGTAAGTTGACGCGTTATTCCACTTCTGCGGTACTGATCCTGGCGCAGAGGCCTTCGACGAAGTTTGGATAGCGATGAAAGTCCCCGGTCCAAAACCCAAGCTCATGGTCGTTGCCGTCGGCAAGCGGTGCGTCTCTTCGTCCGTACTCTCTCTCTCGGTATCTGATATTCCTGCCAGCCACCACGTCTCCTTCTTCCCGCCCACTGCACACGACCCGTGCGTTGTCCCAATCCTACGTCCTACATCAGGTCTTGAATATCGCTTTAGCGTGGGCGACAAGACGGGGAACTGCCGCGCGGGTCTAGTCGTCGACAAGGGCCTCGCGAGCCCGCAGTTCCCCGACTTCTATCTGCAGTCGCACGCAGCAATCAAGGGCAGTACGTCGCCGTGTCTCCATTTGTGTTTTCTTCCGCTCACTGGATATGGTTGTCAGCGTCGCGCTCAGGGCACTACGTCGTTCTGCACGACGATATTTTTGGCGGCAATATTTCGAAGTAAGTCTATGTTGAGCCGTTCCTCGTTCCCCTAATCATTCATGTTCGTATAGGATCCAAGAGCTGTCCTTCGCTCTCTGCCACATCTACGCCAAGGCTACCCGTTCTGTGTCGATCCCCGCCCCTGTCTATTGTGCGTCTTCCCTCTACGTCTTTGCACCGGCTTTACTAACGTCCTACTCACAGACGCTGACGTACGCGCCGTTTTGCCGATTTCACCTCAAGCTTCACTGACCTCCTCTAGCTGGCCTGCGCGCGCGGCAAGTTCCACGTGGATCCTGCCTCCGATATGGACATCGACGGCTCGACGACGACTGGCGCGACCGGCGACAAACAGGCCTTCGACCTGAGCCGCTGGCAGGATGCGTACTCCCGAGTCAACGTGAACGTGCAGGGAACGATGTATTTCTTGTAAGGAGCGAGAGAATGACGCGACGAGGCACTCGAATCAATGAATTTTACCTGTATTTAGCTACGAAGACAACGAATATGACAAGATGACTATATTTTCAGCAGAGTGCTTGCGATTTTTACGATTTTCTACGAGGGAGGGTTGGGGTTTTTTTCAACTGTGCCTGTTCTGCAAAATCATGTCTGCGTTCACGTTTCATCTTCGAACAATCGCTTTCATTTCTATTAGCTTGACAAGCAACATATCACCTGTAGTAGATTTGTAGTGCCGGTGTACACGCAATAGTCAGATGTTTGTCTGCAGTCCCGATAATAAGCCTGATAGTGCCTTAAACATTAGGAGAGCCTTTGAGCTGCCAGGGACAAGCCATATGTACAAGTTAAGGGGCCATATGCATGATGAATTTGATCAGACCAAGACCAGCCAAGCGTACATGAGCATCAGGGGACTCGGGAGCACTTAATTATAATGAGTCTTATCCCCAGGCACCAAAATAGTCCTTGCTTTTGGTTGAACGTCGCCGTCCGCGCATCCGAGCACGTTAGATCAACCCATTGTATGCGCGAGACTGACTGCGTTTGTATGCAGAATTCCAAGCACATATGAGCCCATATCACGAAAAAAAGCGCCAAGCTAGGAAGATACGCGGAAATACGCGAGCTCATTTTTCGAACTTCCAAGACGATATTCTGTGTTGCTCTTGGGACTGTTTGAAGTTTCTATTTCTGGGCCGGGCGATCCGACGCCGGGTGGATTCCACACCCCTGCAACACAGAGATACGCATCCGGCAGATCTGTGTGAATTATGTTGCGATCCCGTATATTCGAAGCGGCGCGCGGTTGCCAGTTGCCAGCGGGGGCAGTAGCGTTTTACAGCAGGTCGACGAATGCGCCGCAGAGCCCAGACGCAATAGCAAAAGGGCGGCGCGCGGGCGGATATTTACGCGAATATCCGCAACCTGAGAAAAGGGACCAGGAGGGGCTGATGCGATCAATGATCGACCTTCCTCTTTCAACCACTCAAGCGGACGACAACGCCGAGTGCGCGCTCAGCAGCCCCGTAGAGCCCCGTCGGATCCCCATCGCAGGCCGAGCATATGCGCGCGGTGATCCCAGGGCATGACACCGAATATTATTCCCAAGTCTGCTCGCCGACCCGGGGTGCACGGCGGCCCGCAGCGCATCCTTAAATGCATATCTATGATGTGCGGGGTTTCTTCCGGGCGTATACCCAGACGGAGAGCTTGGCCAGGCCGCCATACCCGTATGAAAAAGCGGAAAAAATAGGCTAAAATAGGCCGTCATGAATGGATAATTCTATTTGGCAACCCCCGCACCGGCAGCAACCCGGTTGCCAAATAACCGATCGCTATTTGGCAACCCTTGTGTTACATAAGGTCCCGGCCCGCCCGCCCATGATCAATCCCGACACTGATGTGATTTACCTCACGCCATTCTTGTGCACCACCGTGACTTCGAAGCCTCCGTTTTGCGATGCCAGTAGGCAGCATCAGTGATGATTTAAGCTATGACCAGTCTTTTGAGTTGCATCCTCAACTTACAGGAAAGGCAGGCCCTCCAGAACATCCAAGAAAATCGAGTGCAAAGCCAAAAGTGCAACCAACGCTCAAGTTGAATGCTGAAACTGAAAGCTACGCCAATGCAACAATGCGACTCGTTTACGCGAAGCCGGGCCCTGCCATCCAATAGAGCCCGCTTGACTACTGTGGTATAGCTCGGCATATCAAGGGACATGGACAAGATGTGTAAGTTTGAACCAATGTTGCCGGATTACACAACTAAATTTTTCATTCCTTTACAACATCATGTACTGCAAGGGAGACCCGTGTGTGCTGGAATTCTACCAACGACGCCGTGCACTTGCCGTGGTCACTGCAAAATTGAAGTCTCAAGGAGTGGAAAAGAAAGGTTTGAGAGCTAACATAATAGCCACGGTAGATAAGAAGCTTGCAAAGCGGCCGACTCCTTTTGCAGAGCCAGAGGCCAAGGAAAATGCGGGGATTGCACAGTTAGGAAGGAATACAAAGAAGCATCACTCAGCGGACCGAGATTTAGCAGCAATGGGTTTGGTGATGTCTCCGAAAGCGGCCGCGGCAGTTGGATTTGTAGATCTTATCTTATCTATGGGGGGTTGCCAAATAGTCGTGGGGTTGCCACATAGTTGCAACCGGGTTGCGGCTGGCAACCCGGGGTTGCCAAATAGATTTATCCGTCATGAATATGCATATTACGTACCAAGCAAGTTCCTTTCCCCAGAATTGTCAGGTGTGAAAAATAATCATGGGTGGAACGAGTGGTTCTCCCGATGGGCGGGTGCAGCTGTCCCAGCCAGTGATGGGCGGTACTCTCGGCGTTATATTGCAAAGAGTCGTACGCAGTCACTACGCGGGGGCGGTACCCCCACCCGTCGGATGTCGCTCACTCCGAAATGTCGTACGGCAATTTACGCTGCGGGAGATCGACGCGGCGTGCAGCGCCTCAGGCTGCTGTCGCGATGCGGCGACGCGCATGAATGAAAAGTACGCACGAAGCGTCGGGTGCTGCGGGGATTCGAAATAACGCGTGCGTTAGGCGGAACTGTTTCCAAGCCATTTCGAATCGTGAGTTTCCGTTTTTGATCAAGGGAGTTGCGAGAGGTGTTTCTATCAAAAGATGTCCGGGCGGAATGTATGAAGCAAGGGCGGTACATCTCGAGTGCATCCTGATGGGCACATCCGGCGGGTGATGCCCTACACACGACATACAGCGGAGTACATACGGAACGGCTGATGCATGTCGAGGGGTGATAAACATAGAGCCTGAATACCACAGATCGGGTTGCACATCTGGGGGGTGCAGTCATGCGAGCTGATTTGGCGACCGTGATTGTCATTGAATATTAATGCGTGAGTGTGCGGCGAATGTGCGGATTGGATTGCAATATTAACACTAGAAGCCGCGCGCGCGGAGCCAGTCGACGACGCGATCCTTCCATTCTGGACGCGCACCCTTGATGACGAGACGGTTGGAGCGCTGCTCGATGCGCATGGGGGTGGCTAGGGAGTCTGTGGGGTCGAACAGGGATGCGGAGAGATCCTTAGCGAGTGCCTGACGTGCATATCAGACGCTGATAAGCCAGGATCCATCATAGGAGGATAGTTTCAACTGACCGGTGCATGGCCTTGGATGTTTTTTATGAGGATAAAGCACTGAGCTCCGCGGCTGCGGAAGTCTGTGTAGACGGGGAGGTGGTGCCGCGGATTGCGGGGGACGAAGTAGACGGGGCGGGGGAGCGGACGGGGCCTGAGCATGGGAGCGGGAACTTCAACTTGGCCGGATTTGTTTGGAAATTGATCGCCTTTTTTGCCCTCTGGACCGTGACGACTGAAACTGCGGCTCGCGGATAGCTGTCTCCGCATGCACTGGATGCAGACATATATAATCGCCCTGATGTCTGCTCTTCTCCTGCTTCCTTCTCGCTTCCAACCATGAACTACTCCCACCCTGACCCCGACTATCTCTCCCTCGCCGACCTCTCTCTGCGCTCCTTTGGTTCCCCCGAGGGCACCTACAAGTGCTGGCCACGCGCTCTGGAGCCCTGGCACACCCTCCTTGCCCCCTATGCTCCAATGTTTCCTGACTGTAAGCTCTCACTGCGGTTTAATCGAGAATACCCCGGTTTCACACCGCTCCCAGTGCCCCCGTCTCCCACCGACACCTGCGCATCGTTCGCCTCGTCGTCCACTGCAGGCACGCCCCC
This sequence comes from Mycena latifolia, assembly GCA_029289555.1. Lineage (NCBI taxonomy): Eukaryota > Fungi > Basidiomycota > Agaricomycetes > Agaricales > Mycenaceae > Mycena > Mycena latifolia. Next base: position 21,989 of record JARJLE010000437.1, on the reverse strand, counting down.
GCCGCGGACCACCCACGTCGTCTGCAACGCGCCCCTGGTGGCCCCGATCCCGCTGCCATACCACAGCCCGACATTTCTGCAGTTCGAGCTCCCCGACATCGACGAGGACCTCTCCCACCCGCCCTACACCCGCCGTGCGGCTACTGCCATGAAGCGCAAGCGTACGACGGACCGTGAGGACGACTCTGGCCGGCATCAGAAGCGCCGGCTCAGCGCACCCGCTTATCCAGGGCCGTCCCACGCGCACGCGGGCCCCCGCACACGCAGCTCCACCCGCGCACTGCCCTACCAGCCCCGCCGATGAGCCTGCTGCGCTACCCGAACCGGTATGTATTTCGCCCTCTCCATCCGCCCTGGCACTTTTTCCTAATCCGGATGTCTTAGCCCAAGCTTTCTGGACATGTACATATGATACGGATAGGCGTCTTGTGCCGAGGCTTCTCGTGCATTTGTCGTGTCGCCATCTCCGCTGGCACACCTCGCAGGGTGTGCTGTTATCGCCGCCCCGCACGCACCTCCGCTGCTGCATTCCGCTCGCTCGACACACGGGAAGCTCACGGACTCATTTACGGTGTGTGCGGTCGCACCAGGCCTGACACATATCTACACATGATATTCTTTTGTCACATACGTCTGCTCTGCTACTTGGTTGCATCTGCGAACATTGACTCGAATGACACCCATCGTACATGTACTGAGCGTTGTGTCATGTCACTCGTTTCTGTGTTCTAGCACTAATAATGAGTGGTCTTCTGCCATCTTGACTGTGGACGTCAACAACGGATCGCCCTGCGGAACTCCACAGCGTATCCACCTCGCTAGCACGCAATAATAAATTATACGCGGTTGTCTCCAGGGAATTATTGCGTGACGATTAATATATCCGTGGTAACAGCATCCAGTATTGCATTTCTTGGAGCTGTTGGGCGCGTAAATACAGCAGAAGCATATCCACGATTAGGGGCTGATCCAACGCGTCACACGCGCCCCATTCGTCTTGGTCTCTCCTTGGTCGTCTGCCGCGTAAAACGCCAGAAGACGCCGCGTTCGTTTCAACAGGTTTCAACCCAGAAGGCCTCGAGTGTGTATCCGACCACGCCGTAAGTATCCCGCCCGAGGACTGCTCTACTTCGCCGATGCTGCCCGTTCTTGTTAATTCGCCGTCCACCAGTGGCAGCATTGTATTTTTGTCATCCCTCAGGCAATTCGCCGTGCAAGCCGCTTCTAACTCCGACCTGTGCGCGGAGGTAGCGAATGTGCGGACGACATCTCGACTGCAATTAATTCAGATCCAGAAGAAGAATCAGAACTGCGCCCTACGGCGTAGTACTTTGTATTGGCGCGGGCGCTTCATCTGCCAGATATCTGGCCAGGGACCCGGGGTGCGGATGATACGTGGGCGCGAGTCTGGTGCACATGCGGTGCTCTCGTTTCTCCTGCATTCGTTCTTGTGGGCGCGCATGCTGCAACTGGGATCAGACTGCGATCCGTTATCTCTGTCTTGTGTGTTCTGCCCGGGTTTTGCGAGGCCTTCAAGTTCCGGTGCCTGCACAGATTGTACGTATGTATCTCAGTGCGCCGCTGCCAAGAAGGGCGCGTGAGTGAAACAACCGTGAAAACCTCTCACGCGCCATCGGCCCGCCTAACATAGGCTTAAGGCACGCTCGATAGCTAACCGATTTTTTATTTTTATTTCTTACAGGTTCCACTTGATTCTCCTGTGCCTCAAACAGGGTGGATTCGAGAATTGGCACGCGGAAATGAATCACATTGAAAATACGAAACAGCAAAAAAATTGAAGGGTTCGATTCACGGGAAGAATGTCGAACCTCCGATGAAGCTGCGTGATTTTGGGCGCCAGCTTCTCGAAGTTGGGCCTGCACATCTCAACGACTGCCTCCGACGTGTGCCGTTACCCCTTGATGAGGATGGGAGAGTGTTTCCGTACCACCAGATGCGATAGAATCAAGCAGTTAAATGAGGGAAAATTTGGTGGAGCATTCTGCTCCCGGCGCCGGGTGCGCAAAGTCCGAAACTTAACACAAGAGGAGGACATTGAAGTGAGTGTCCACGAACGTGTGTCGAGGGACGCGGGCTCTATGAAACTGTTGGACGCGTCCGTGTTTAGAGCGGGGAGTTGATTTGGCCAACACGGAGTGTATTCACGAAAGGACGGCGGCGGCTGCGAGCCGCGTCTTGTTTTTATCATCGCCCTGGCATAAGCGAAGGCTCATGCGGAATGAAGACCTTGAACGGGGCTTGAAGGAGATGCGGCCAATATCGCCGGTGGCGGGGACGTGCGTAAATTGCGACTTGCAATCTGGGTGGCGCAGAACAACTTGGTCCCCTCCGATTGGAAGACGTTGGGGTTCTGCAACGCGTAGATAGGGCGGTGGCGGTTCAGCGAACCGGAGCTTGTGCGATTAGGTAGAAGAGCGAAGCTATTAACGTTTACAGCTTATCGATGAGACGGATGGGCATCGGTAACACTTTCGAGGCGCGTATGAGAGTATCTTTTGGTGGCGGTCGCCGTGGCAAGGCTGCGAGAATGATGGGTTGAATGGGAAGAACACGATCAGAGAGCGTTGAGATGCGAAGAGCCACGGAACATGAAAGGCAGTGCAACAAGTGGAAGAAACAGAGAACGAGGGGTGGACCTTGGACAACAAAGAAGCTGAAAGATCACACGATGGTGCCCACCATGTGCGTGCATGCGGGTCGCAGATCGAAAAGACGGCGAGTGAAGGGATGGTTGCAAGGGCGATTGAAGCAAGTTTATTAAAACCTTCAGGGTTGATATGCCTGCAGTCGCTGAGAGAAAAAAAGAAATCCGAACATGAGAGTTTCGGTTTTTAATTTTGAAATGAGGGCTTGAATTGAAGATTAACCAGCCTGACCAGGATTAGGAGCGCATCGGTGGACGTAGTGGGTGGCGATCGCCGTACAGGCACCAACTCCACTCCTGACTGGGACTCGGATTGCTCGTGTGACATAGCAAAACTTGAACCAGATGGAGTATTTTTGAACGTGCACGATTGCCAGCAACTTGAACTTCTTCGAGTCCGAGTCAGAAGATTAGTCTTGATTTCCCAGACCTGTGCCTTTCGAAAGCAAAACAGGGACATCGCGGTTGAGTGACAAGGAGTGGTTGACGGTTGTTTACCAGAACCTTCGTTACCTAAGGCAGATTCCTTCAATGACTACACCCTTGCCTGCCGTCACTGCCAATGCCAACGCCAATGGCCCCGCCCCGACTCGCTCAGCCCAGCGCGAGGGCGGCGGCAGCAGCCTGGGCACCTTTGGCGTGATTCCCATCCTTTTTTTCTCCGCGCCCACTCACCCCGCCATGTAAATCCAGGTCAAGTCCGGCCTCGCACAGATGCTCAAGGTCCATCTTTCGATCCTTGCGGCGCGTCGTTCGTTCTAACGCGTATCGCTATCGCAGGGAGGCGTGATCATGGACGTCGTCAACGCCGAGCAGGTGCGCGGCGTGCGCGCATGCATGTAAACTGAACGCGGTGGGCTGACCCCGATTTGACAGGCGCGCATCGCGGAGGAGGCAGGCGCGTGTGCGGTCATGGCGCTCGAGCGGGTCCCGGCCGACATTCGCGCGGACGGCGGTGTCGCGCGCATGGTGCGTCGCGTCCCCTGCCTCGCGCAGACTGATTAGCGCTCTGACTCGAGCTGACTCGCACGCGCACTTAGAGCGACCCGCACATGATCAAGCAGATCTGCGACGCGGTCACGATCCCTGTCATGGCCAAGGTGCGCATCGGCCATTTCGTCGAGGCGCAGATCCTGCAGGCCATCGGCGTCGACTACATCGACGAGTCGGAGGTGCTCACGCCCGCGGACGACGAGCACCACATCAACAAGCACAGCTTCAAGGTGCCCTTTGTGTGCGGCGCGCGCAACCTCGGCGAGGCGCTCCGGCGCATCTCCGAGGGCGCGGCGTTCATCCGCACCAAGGGCGAGGCGGGCACGGGCAACGTCGTCGAGGCGGTCCGCCACGAGCGCGCAGTCAACATGGAGATCCGCAAGGCGAGCATCATGACCGAGGAGGAGCTCTACCTCTTCGCCAAGGAGATCCAGGCGCCGTTCCACCTCCTCAAGGAGACCGCGCGCCTGAAACGCCTCCCGGTCGTCAACTTTGCCGCGGGCGGAATCGCCACCCCGGGTTCGCACACACCCGTTTCGTGCACTTGGTTTTCGTCTAACCGACGTCCGTTCCACCTGCAGCTGATGCGGCGATGATGATGCAGCTCGGGTGCGACGGGGGTATGTTTGTTTTTAGAATATCGCGGACGACGCGTCTGACGGGTTTCACCATCTGCAGTGTTTGTCGGCTCGGGCATCTTCAAGGTGAGATGCGGCTGGCCCCGCGCAACTGATGTCCGCTAACTTTCCGCAGGCCGGCGACGCCGCCAAGCGCGCGCGCGCCATCGTGCAGGCCGTCACACACTACAACAACCCCAAGATCCTCGCCGAGGTGCGCTCCCTTGCCCCATAATATCTATTTCCGCGGGCTGACGCACACTTGCAGGTCTCTGAAAACCTGGGCCCCGCGATGGTCGGGCTGACCATGTGGGTTTCTGTCCTTTTAATAAATTCCTTGCTCCTCTTGCTGACGCCCTTGCAGCGACGACAACCTCAAGGGCGGCCGCCTCGCGGACCGTGGGTGGTAGATAAATCAACAAGTAGAAAGAGAAGAGAAAGAGATAAAAAGGCGGGAATGTATGGTAATAAACTTATCGAAGAGGTCAAAAACAATGTATCCTATTCGGTTCTGCTTATTCTGTTTTAGCATTCTTTGAGACTCTCGGGGCGGCAAAGCGTAGGTTCATGGTCTGTTACTAGGCAGCTTTTCAACTGGGTCTGAATGCTGCCGCATGCAATGCGCGGTTCAATTCATATGCTGCCCGAGAATTGTACGACATGTCCACAACACCCATTGAGAGGACAGGATGTGGGTCCAGGTCCTTGTCAAATCTTTCTAGGATTTCAGCGGCACCAGACATATGAGCAATCCGAGCGCAAGCTGCATGCAGCGCCAGCAAGACAGGGCTGGGGGGTTCCACAGTCTCACCTTCGAACGTCCTGCTTTGGTTGAAGGTGACGCGATGGAGAAGATCCTGGTGCCGCCACGGTGGGCTGTCGATTATGTCGTACGTGTGGGGTATATCATTGCCCTGAGCATCCTATGCACAGGTCAGTGTTGTGCAGCTGACAAGGTCAACGCACTTGTGCAGGCTCGAGCCATATACCCAGGTTATCAAACATATCGTGGGGCGCAAAAGTCGACAGCATAGCATTTATTGGAGTATGCAGATCGAGGTCGTTGAGGAGGTTCCTGATCTCAATGCCAGCAAACCGATCGAGGATAGCGGACGCCGAGGACGCCGATTCTAACTGAGGATAAGGTCAGGATAATATTAACCAGCGTGGTCCCATTTCGGAACATGCTGGGTTGTAACTACAGTACACCGGCCTAGAATATACTGCGTTACACCACAATGCACTCCCCGTCGACGAGCTCACCCCTGTTTCAGAGCGGTAGATCTCCGGTTCGTGCAATGTAGCCAGAGAGACACTGACCTTCACCTTTGGTCCTGGATAACCAACCCCAGTACATTGCCTCGCAAAGTCGAAGAGTACACCCTGAAAAAATCGCCCCACCATCTGGCCGGCCCTTGACACGGCAGGACAGACGGATAAAACCCGTGGGGCCTGGTCCGAGTTCTCTCTTCCCAGGCATAAATCCCCGCCATCCACCAGCATTGCAGGACAAGTTTTGCGGGAAGCACCTTCGAAATAATATAGAGGCAGAATACTGATACTTGGATAGCCCAACCATAGAAGGGACAGGCTCTAGTGACAGTGCCTGTGTGTCGGAGAACACAATCAAACACCGTCGAGGCCTTGGGAGATAGATAAATAAATAGATAGATAGATAGATAGAGGAACCCGATCCACTGGGTAGAATAGGTGGTAAGCTCGTTCAGGGAGGCCTTGAAAAGCACCTCAGAGCAGTTAGACTCGATAGATAGATAGATATTGTAGATATCTGAAATGCCCTCATCATAGAGGAACTCGGAGGATAGCACCGAGATGCCAAAGTGAGGATCATAGTGATCAAAATATTCAGCGAGGCTTTCCGAAACTTCATTAAGTTTGTACCAGTGTACGGTAGAGTAGATATAGCTTGTAGTAGCTTCAAGCACAGCAAAAGGCAAGGTGCCAATAGCTGGATTGGTTCCTAGTAGAGATATAGAAGGTAGATAGAATATTGGGAGAGGTGTCGCATGATTAGGACGGACAATGGGAGTGGGCAGCGACCGGCCCATCAGTGATTTATTTGGTATTGTTGTTTGATGGAGCTTTTCCCGCCAAAATGCTAAATCAAAACGCCTTCACGTTTTCAAGCTTCCCTACATCCTCAACAGCTAAACCTGGGAAGCCAAATCTGTGTGAATGTAAAAATCTTGAAATTGGTTAAGTCAGATTTTTTTCCTCCCTTGAAATTTCGGTGTTCGGTCCCCTCGGCAAGGCAAGCCGGATGGGACCAAAAAAATTACCCATACCGATCTCTAGATATTTACGATTAAATTGATGCCGCACTCGGCCGGTGCCCCCAAAATGGGTAATTCCACTCAAAAACGTGAAGTACGGGTCCAAGATCACAGTGGTGACTGAGTGTGACAATGCGTGACCAAGAGGGAAAGAAAGCCATAGACAGGTGATTACAACAATATTAAATATGCGGAGTCCATAGTCTTCAAATAAAAGGCACTCCTAAGACTCTTTGAAAACTCCTGAATTGTTAGCCTTGAAATACCTGCCAAACTATTCAGAACATGGTGCGGCGGCCTTTGATGTGGCTGTGCCCCTTTCCATCAGCCCATCAAAATTCCATCGCTGCCCACTCCCACGGACAAGTCGCATCACCAAAAATGGGAAGAAATTTTGAGCCTTTGCATACCCTTATAAAGCCCACAATCGGCATAATCCATGGTAAAGCCCCATCAGCTTGGTCAACTTTCACCCAGGATTATAGATGACCTCGGATCATTGTAATGCCCATCAAGCTGGTGAGGATTGTAATCCCTACCAAGCTTTACCAAGCTTGGTGAGCCGTATAAGGCCTTGCCATCTGCATATGGGTTTATACAAGACCTCGTTCTGTACAATGGCCAACTAGCATTATGCGCATTGGGTCCATAGGTAGGATCTCACCAGGCTTTGCGTCAATTATTAAACAAATCGGGGAAAATAGGATATAAATAAAAATTGTATTGCAGCGCGACTACGAGTAAAAAAAGAAAGCCCGAGCTCTAGGCGTCATCAGTCGCAGGGGCCGTGGAGGATCTTGAATCCATCGGGGACATTGGCGGTGCTTGCAGCTACTGCCTTCGGTGCCGAAGTCCCGGAAACGTCGCTAGAAAGTTACATTAGACAGTGCCGCGGTCGACTGTTGGCGACTCACTGATTGAACTGCTCCAATAACTTGTTCCCCTCCCTGTAAGCTGCGTGATCCCGTGGATCGCTGCATTCCTACCCTTGTCCTTGTGAGCGCCCGTGACGTCCAGCGCGGCACTGGGTCCCTGATAGACGTGCTTGACAGCCTGTGCTAAGGTAGCTGGGTCCCAAGTACCGGGAAGTCGACGTGTTTGGCCAGGATCGACGCAGCGCAGGAAGGCCCTTCAAGCAGCGGAAAATGCGAGACGGAGCTAGTACAGGTGCGAGGGAAGCCAGACGAGAACCGAGAAGTAGCAGAAACAGGAGAGCTTGAGGCAGGAAGCGGGAGGCTTGAGGATTGGAGGCTTGAGGCTTGAGGCTTGAGGGCTTGAGAGGTTGCTTGCAGCTTTGAGGAGGAGATCTCTCCGAGGACGGCGGGAGGGAAGGTGGTGGGGGGAAGAAAGAGCGAGCGACCAACCATTTGATGGCGTCGAATCATGCCACCAAAATCACGCCATCCGGAGTTAACTTGATCCGAGCGGAGTTTGAATGACTTCTCTACTCTCGCACCGCCATCTTCACGACTGAATATGTACTCCACGCCCTTCCTTGCTACGATGCCGTCAGTAGTGTAGTTAACGGTAACTAAGTCGGTATGAACAAGATTTATACCCTCGAAGCTATTCCCCCGCCCTTTTCTCAATGATTCTGACCTATTACTACCAATTTAGTCCGATTTTGGGGCAGAGAACCACGTTGAAACATGTCTGAAATGTGGATGCTACTTACTGGAAATTTATCCGCCCAGAATAGGCATGCAGCTGTGAGCAAGATGACGGCCAAAGACTAAGATACTACTAGTTTGTAAGACAAAGATATTCATAAGATACAATCCAAAGACACAGATGCAATTCTCAAAGACAAAGAACCCCAAAGAGCAGTCTCAAAGCCAAAGATCCCAAAGACAAATGTGCTGTTTTATTAATGAATTAGACGAGGATTCAGATGAGGGGGACCCGTGGGAGGAGGACTCGGACGAGGAAGAAGAGGACACGGATGGGATGAGTTGGGGCCTGACCTGGGGCCGGAGGACGGCGAAGACGGCCACGCAGAGGAGTCGACGGCTGCGGACTTCGGGTATGATGAGCTTTAATGCCTAGAAAATAAATGTATTGCATGGAACATCGTGTCTGGACTGCTACGAGAGAACTAGCTCGGAACCGGGAAGTGAGGCACCAAGCTTTATAAACCACCTACCAGAATTATCGAACTTTGCCAAAGGCCTACCAATCTGGGTGAAGCTTTGTATACCTTGGTGATGGTATGTAACCATGCGAAAAGCATTGTAAACTCTCATCAGCTTGGCGTGATTTCGGCAAGGAATAACAGATGCCCCCGTTTTTGGTGAGTCACGGTCGAGAGACTACTGACCTTGGTTTTGGCGGTATCCGTTAACCCGCTTATGCCGGTAGTGAGCGGCTGGCTTATAATATGGGCCACCTGAAGTCGCTCGGAGCGGGGAATATCAGCGACGTCCGGGTGGTCCTCGAGCAGCGACGGCCGGTCGCCCCTGGCGGTAAACACGCAGCGCCGGCGGTCGCGGTGCATGAACTGCAAGTTGAATCAATGCATACACCACGGCAGGTCGTTCTCACCTTGTCTTTCAAGGCCTGTGGCGTTTTTCCCGGAAGGACGAGCCGCGGGCTTTGGTCGATCGAGACTAAAGGGGTGGGGCCCTTGGGGTTTCGAACTAGACAGCACCATCGAAGTGGGATCTTGAAGAAGAAAAATGAAGGAGCTCACAGACACGAATGAGACCGAATATGTAGAGGTGGGCCAGGCCCGCCAAGGTCTCAGGATCTCCATGGCATGCATTGATTTCCCGAGCGACGCAACGCCGTCCGTCGACCGTAGGTGGGTAGATCAGGGCATAGCCAAGGGTGCGGGCTGCTACTTCGGCGGGGGTTTTGAGCATGAACTTGGCCTCCGATAAATCATTCTCGTCTAGATCCGGGACAACGGTCGGCCACGAGATGCCTTGTAGCCAAAGACATGTTTGGAACGCCGATTCGGATTCGGGGTCGTTGTGGAAAGTATGTGAGAGGTTGTGCAACCACGGGAGCCATAATTTGTTGCAAGCAGTTCGATCGTATATATGAAGAGTATTTTGGTGGAAGCCCCTATATGTCTTTTGAACTGGTCCTCTTGATGACGTCACGCACTTTACTCCCTCTTTTTCTGTACTTACCATGGCACCCAAAAACGCGAGCGCAGACGACGTCCTCAAAGCCTTCATTTCCGTGCGTCCATTCCTGTTTCAATCCTAGCCATATATTTCCCAGCTTACATTCGGCACAGCGCGCGCCGGGGTCGCGGTACACGTTCGACAGCGAGCGCGACGCCCCGCAGTCCGAGCTCTGCCGCGAGAGCGCCAGCGACGGGGGCGCCAATCTAGCCCGCGAGTGCATCGTCGTGAGTCCTCGCGGTGTCTGCCGGTGCTCATCAAATAATTAATATCCGGGCGCAGCTGCAGATGCACTCCAAGCGCCTCTTCGAGGCCATGCAGGTGCGTGCGGCCGCATAATAATCTACACGTCCTCACTGACAGTCTGACACGCCCGCACAGAACCTCGGCTTCTTCTGCGCGATGCCGATGGACCCCGCACGGACGCACATGGAGTGCACCCCCATACCAAAGTAACTTATACTTACTTTTGTCGGGTGCGGAGAATATTGAATTGCACAACAATGCTTGTATTATACTGTACACTTCGCATAACAACAGAACTACCACACTGCTACGACTCTACGACATGAGGAGAGCACTACGCGACGCCCTCGGGCGGGGGCACGTACTCGATCCCCAGCGCGCCCACGCGCGCCTTCTCGAGGTGCGCGTCCGCGACGCGCCTGCGGCCCTCGACCGCGCGCAGCTCGAGCGTCGCCGCGTCCAGCTCGTGCAGCGCGCGCCGCGCCGCCTTCTCCAGCGCCGCGTACTGCGCGCGCAGCACCGCGCGCTGTGCCTTACTACTCTGCTGCGCCGCCGCGAGCTGCGAATCCGTCCAGTCAGTGTGAGTGAGAGAAGGAAGGAAGAGACGCACCTCGTGCCGCTCAGCGTCGCGCCCGGGCTCCCACGGCGGGATCTTGGGCAGCGGGGGCAGCGGGATCTCGGGCTCGGCTGGGGCGACGCGCGCCTGCGCTTGGGGCCCACGCGGCGGCGCGCGTGCAGGCGGGAGGGCCGCGCGCGGTGGGGGGAGCGCCTCGATCGTGGGCGTCGGGGGCGCGGACGGCGCGGCGGGCGGCGGGTACGTCGACGGGCCAGCAGGCGGGTATGTCGAGGGCCCGGGCCCGGCGGGGTACGTCGATGGCCCTGGCCCTTGCCCCGGCCCCGCGCTCGAGAACGACGCCGCCTGCGAGGGCAGCCCGCGCCGTGCGCCGCGGCCGCCGCGCGGGGGCCGCTCGCGGGTGTGCTCGCGGTCGCCGCGCGGGCCACGGGGCGGCGAGCGCGAGGCGCGGCGCTGGTACATCCCCCCGCGCGCGGGCGGGCCTCCGCCGCGGTTGCGCGGGTGCCGCGGCGGGGAGGCGGGCCGCATCTGCACGTCGGGCGCGGGACGCATCTGCACATCGGGCTTGTCGGGCATCGGCTCGTCCTTCACGTCCTCCATCTTGACGTCCTCCATCTTCGGCGGGGCTTCAATTGCAATTTTCGTTTCGGGCTTGGGCTCGAGCTTGACGGCGGGCGGGGGCGTGCGGGCACGCGGAGGAGGGGGCGTAGGCGCGCGCGGCGGCTCATCCTCGATGATCAGGCCTGGCTCCGGCGGCTCGTCGTCCTTGACCTGCGGCGCCGGAGTTGGCACAGGCGACTTGTGCGGCGACATGCGGGGCCGCGCAGGCGGGGGGCGGCCGCGCCTGCCCGGGGATGGGGACCGCGGTGCGTTTTGGATGGAGTGGTTGCCCAGCTTGATGCGTTTGGCGGAGTAGGAGAGCGGGGGGCTGCGGCTGCGCGCGCGCGGCGAGAGGGGGCGGCGCGGGGGCGAGAGCGGGCGGCGCCGGGGAGGTGATCGCGAGCGTCTGAACCCGGGAGAGCGGGAGTTGCGCCGGGGGAAGCGGTCTGCGGTACGGGCGTCAGACGCGAGAGGACGCGATTGCGAAATTTGCGTACCTGCGAGGCGCGGCGACGGCGGGCGTCTATCGTCCCAGCGCGGCGGCTCGGGCCGGTATCTGTCTCTTTCTCTGTCGCGCTCAAAGGCACCGCGCTCGCGGACGTCAAAGTGCGGCGGCGGCGGGCGGCGGTCGCGGTCGAACGGCTCGGGCGAGCGGCGCGGGGGCGGGGGCGGCCCCGGTGGCGGCCCGCGGTCGCGGCTGCGGTCTCTGCGGTCGGGCCAGCCGCGGTCGCGGTCTCTGCGCTCAAAGTCGGGCGGCCGCCGGCTGAAGGAGCGCTCGCGGTCGTAGCCTGCCACATACGAGTCCACGGCCGGCGGGGGCCCGCGTGAACCGCGCGGCGGGTCAAGGCGGTCGACGAGGCGCCGCGGTGGGTCGGAAGGGCGGCCGCGGTGGCGGGAAGGCGAGCCTGGCCGGGGAGGCAGATTTGCCATCGAGGCAGGGAGCAGGTCGGTTGTTTGGTAAAGACTCCCCAGCCAAACACACCTTTCTCACGGTTGCAAACTTTTGGAGGAACATTCATCTCTCTGGATGTCCTCTCAATGTTAGGATGACAGTTTCTTCAACGTCACACGGAAAATATATCGTAACAAACGCCTAGGGGACTCATCCAAGACGGTACAGTTTAAAATACTAACTTGAAGGGCGGAGTAAGAATAGCACCGAGAAAAGTCCGCAGATGAGATAACGCCGAGTCGAGGATGTAGGCAGTGGCCGAAAGGCCGAGATCGAGACAGGAGGAAGGAAGAACAGAAATGAAAAGCGTGTGGTGGCGTCGGTGGTGAAAGCGCGAGCACGTACACTTGTACATGCCAACACTCAGCGCTCAAAAAGGTAAAATTATTAAATACAGCTTGCAGTTATAACGAATCCACGATTTGCGCGGGGAACCTCGAGTTGAACGCAACTTGAACGTTGAAAGATGTCTGATGGCATTGTTCTGTCGATAGGAAGCGGCGCACTGGCGTCGGGCAAACGAGCCGACTTGCGGCGTAGAAAACTAAATGTGTAATACCATATGTGGTATTAAATATTCGTCGGCGGAGTCAAGAAAAATCACCATCGGGAGTCACGTTGTAGGCCAGTGTCAGCCGACAGAAAGAAGAGAGTCTGCATCCGCGCGGCGAATGAGGGAAACTGGGCAGCGGCGCGGTTAGCAAGTCGTGGAAGCTTTCGGTGAGGCGGACCGAGAGTCTCCCACCCACAGTAAAACGAACGGGGGAAGCTGATCAGCGACGCGGTTAGCAAGTAGTGGAAGCGTTCAGCGCGGCCGCCGAGAATCTCCCGCCCACCAGGCCCCGCAAAAAAGCCCACAGACACGAGCCCAAAATTGAAGCACGGTTCCCCTCGAAGCGACTATCAAATTACTTTCAACAGCGCTCCGGCGGGCCGAGGTCCCCCGAGTCTGCATGGTGCCGTACAGGGTAGCCCGCGGGGGTCGACAACGGTGATTCCCATACCCCCGGCCGTAGTGGAGACGGTGCCAACGCGTCTTTGCATTGAACCACCCGCGACACCAGAGCTGGGCGGCGCGCAGGGACGCCGGGCCAGATGCCATGGCGCGTGTCAGAGTAAATCTTCTCGGCCTTTATGCAGTATGAACGTTAACGTCCCTTCAGCATCGCGCGGTGCGTGCTACAATTTCAGAAACGCTTTTTCTTGGGGGCGGCGAGAGCTCGAGCAGGGCCCCCTCGAAGCTACTGTTAAATTATAACAGCGCGCCGCCCGAGGGCCCCGAGTCTGCATGGTAGCCCGCGGGGGTCGATTCCCCATACTCCCGGCCGTGGTGGAGACGGTCAACGCGTCTTTGCAACCACCCGCGACACCAGATCTGGGCGGCGCGCAGGGACGCCGGCCCGGGGCCGGATGCCAGGCGCGTGTCAGAGTAGATCTTCTCGGCCTTTATGCAGTGTGAACGCCCCTTCAGCGTCGCGCGGTGCGTGCTAAAATTTCGAAGACGGGCGCGGCGAGAGTTCGATGTCGAGTCCGACGAAAATGACTCCAAGTGACTGCGACAGAGTCAGAAATGGAAGCACTCGCCACAACGGACGGCGACCCTCCAAACGGAGCTCGAGAAGCGAGGATCTCTGATGGCGGGCTTAGGTGGGCTTGATATGGGTGATGGGTGATGGGCGGTAGTGTTATATATAGCGTTAACGTCGATATAGCGGAAGAGAAGAAAGAGACGGGGCGGGAGGTGGTGGTGGAAGTGGAAGAGAGGAGTGCGTGGAATGTGGCTGACGCTTCGCTCTTAAGCTGTGATGAAGGTGGCTGTGATGTTGGGTCACGAAAGTCGAGGCGACGCGTTTTATTTGTGTAGATTATTCTAGGAAACAAAAGCAGAGAATCGTTCTGGACGCCGCCGTCCCACGCGATGTCCAAGGGCGAAGGAGATACTCGTGCGGGGGGTGGAGGAGACGACCGAATAAGTAGCAGCTGCTCGAGTTCGCGCACAGGGCTTGCCCGGTTTTCAACGAGTCCGCAATAACTTGGCGGCAAATACAAAACAAATTTCGCAGTTGAGTCCTGCGTCTGTCTTCGCCAGGTCCGCCACAATAATCCTTATGGTATTAACCCTTGCCGAGACTCGACTTGAAGACTTGTGGGCAACCGTAGGCACCAAAGTTTGATGAGTGAATCAGTGCTCAGCATCTTTATGCCGCGATACCAGAAATCGAGTTGCGCGGAAAGCAGGAGAAAATGGTGAATAGATTCGTCATGGAAGAAGGAAACAAGAAAGGGCGAGGTTGTTTGGCGCAATCCTCCCAACCAAACACCCGTCGATGTCGTATCCGCTGGCCTCGCTGGCGCAGATCGAGTGCACGCCGTCCCGCGAGGACGGGATCCCCGCCGACCTCGAGGACGACCTGCGCGCGTACGGCTGCAAGCTCGTCCACCAGGCCGGCATCCTCCTCAGGCAGTATGTCCCCGCCCGCCCCATCCACGAGTCCGCCCGCTCAAAGTGTCCGAGAACAGGAAGCAGGTGGCCGTCGCGACCGCCCAGATCCTCTTCCACCGCTTCTGGTTCGTCACCTCCATGAAGCAGTTCGGCATCGGCGTGCGTCTGTCTCTGTCTGTCTCCCTTTCACGACCTGACACCGGTGTACACCGCAGGACATCGGCATGGGCGCGCTCTACCTCGCGTCGAAGCTCGAGGAGTGCCCGTTGCGCATGCGCGACCTCATCAACGTGTACGACCTGCTCCTCCAGCGCGCCGCGCACCCGCTCGGCCCCCACGCCCACACGGCCTTCGCGCACGCGCCCATGTCCTACTTCGGCACGACGTTCTACGAGCTCAGGGACGCGCTCGTCGTGTCCGAGATGCAGATCCTCAAGCGCCTCGGGTTCAACGTGCACGTCGTCCTCCCGTACGGCACGCTCATCAACTACCTCCGCGTGCTCGGCCTCACGGGCGAGGAGGCCGCGTGCACGCGTGCGTGGGGCTATCTCAACGACGCGTGCGTCCCCCCTCTCCCCTTCCATCTTATCGTTGTGCGAGGCTGACCCGCGCAGGCTGCAGACGCCCGTGTACGCTTTGTACCCCGTCCCCACGATCGTGAGCGCCGCGATCCTCCTCACCGTGCGCCACCTGCAGCTCGCGCTTCCGTCCGCACCGCCGAACTGCTGGTGGGAGCTCTTCGACGCCGCGTGGGAGGACGTCTGGAGCGTCTGTGGCCACATCATGCGTCTCTATCGCCCGCGCAGCGAGGAGGAGACGCAGAGGGCCGTGCGCATGGTCAGCAAGAAGGAGGTGCGCCGGTGGCTAGACGAGCGCGCGGAGAATGGCGTGCAGTAACTATAGAGTTCCGCGGCCAAATATCATACCTCTGCTCCACATTCATGGAACGTGGCCTCGCTAGTTCGTTTCTCCACGATCAGCCTCAGACGAGACCCCCATCCGCCTCTTCACACACCACTCTTCACACCCGCAAACCTATTCCTAGACGCGGCGAACGTTCGCAAATCCCGCCCCATTCATTCATTCATTCTGCATGTTTGTGTTTCAACCTCGCATGGCCCAGAGGCGCACTTATTTTGGCCGCGGACATTTATCCCTTCAAGTTGGGCGGCTATGCATTTCATTATGATTGACGATCCACCGCGGATCTGTTTATTCCAGTCATCGCAGTAGCAACCCTTGCCGGCCGGGTTTCGTGGAGCGCTACAGCCATTTACTCTCCACTTGAGATTAAACGGCCCTCTGCGCCTCTCAAGCTGACGTTGTCCAGCAGCGTGGTTGGGCCCCTGAGCGACCTTTTTTTGGCAGCGCCATCGTGTGGTGAAAGCGAAGATGAGAGCGACAGCAGGCTATTGAGTAGAGCGTCTAATCTTGCGTTAACCCCGTTCTTGCGCGCTTTTTTTGGTCATGGATATTTATTTCTTGGAGCTCTTAATTGTGATGCTGCTGCGGGGGATATGTCTACCAGCTGGATCGGCAGTTCGGTTTATATTACCCATACAGTAGGAGCAGCCCTTGTCAGGTTTCGTGGAGCGTTCCCGCATATGCATCTACTTACCAGTTAACCTTGAGATATAAATGTCTCCCCGCGTCTCAAGCTCCTGCGGTCATCTCCAGTAGTCAGTAGCCAGCTCAGACGTCGTCCAGCACTGTGTTTCGAGAGCTTTTTAGCGAAATCTGGCTCGCCAGTAGAGCATCTGATTTTGCACAGCCACATGCGCACATAAATTACATTCTTCAGTTCAGCGGACACGCTGCTGGTCTCGCAGACACTAGAAATTCAGCCGAAATAGCAGCCAGGCGATAGCCTATTTATAAGTACGACGTTCGGCAATAAAATTGTTAAATTTGAGGAAACTCGCCTATTGAACGGCCAAGTAGGAGCAAACAGACGCGTCGCGTCGATTTTGACAGGCCAACTCCTCGACAAGCATGAACTAGGTGAATTGAAGAGCTGCGTTGCGGATTCAGGGAATTTTCAGCCCTGCAATAGGATGCCTATGAGTCATCAGCAAAATTCATGCATGACTCGTTACATGACTCAGCGAACATTCTCTCTTCTGCTCACTGACAATGTCTCCGACCCAGCTTCCGTACACTGTGTACGATGCCTTCACCTCCAAGCCGTTCTCCGGAAACCCCGCTGCAGTAATCGTTCTCCAGCCCGACCACGGGCTTTCGGACGCGCAGTTCCAGCTCATCGGGAGGTAATAATCAGCTCTTCAAAAATTATAGGTCTCCAGAATCTCAACTCGGCGCACAGAGAATTTAACCTGTCCGAAACGGCGTTCCTCATCCCGCTCGAGGACCACAGCGCTGACGCCCCGCATTTCTCGCTCCGGTGGTTCACCCCGCGTGCGCCAAGTATTTCCCCGCGTCCAAGTTCATGCTGACCCCGCACAGAGATCGAGGCCCCGCTCTGCGGCCACGCGACGCTCGCGGCGGCGTGCCACCTGCACATCCACTGCCCCGAGCTGCAGCCGCCCTACCGCTTCGCGTCGCGCGTCTCCGGCGAACTCAAGGTCGCGTATGACCCCGCGACGGACCTCTACGAGCTCGACTTCCCCGCGGACATCCCCGTGCCCACCGCGGACGCAGCGGCCCTTAGCACGGCACAGACCTGGTTCCCGCAGCTCGCGCCCGCGGACATCAAGGCCGTCTCCACGGCGGGTCGCGGGTTCCTGGTCGAGCTTGCAGAAACGATCGACGTGTCCGCCGTCGCGCACGACAGCGCCGCGATCGTTTGTCCCTTCCTCTTCCTCCGCTTCTTGCTTTGACCGGTCCGCTTCGTTTTCTGCACAGGCGCGCGAACTCCCCGTGGGCCAGTGTCTCATCACCGCGCCGCACGCGCCGACCGCCGCAGACCCTGCGCAGGTGCACTCGCGCATGTTCGCGTGCGGGAGCGGGATCGACGAGGACCCCGTCACGGGCTCGGCGCACACGCGCATCGTGCCGTACTGGCTCACCAAGTGGGGCGGCAACACGCTCAAGTGCCGCCAGGTCAGCGCGCGCGGCGGCGACTTAGACACGGTGTGGCGCCGCGAGGACAACCGCGTGCTGCTGCGTGGGCATGGGGTCAAGATGGCGGAGGGCGTGTTGTTCTTGTGAGATGCGACGGTTATCAAGGTTGTAAACAGCCTGAACTAGGAGAAAAAAGTAACTGCAGTAGAAGTCATTTTCAAGAATGGCATTGAGAGCCAACACTCGAATCTGGAACGCGAGGAGGCTCTTCAAGTAGGTTTTCGCCCGCAGCGGTAATTTATTGCAAGAAGCTCGTTTAGGGAGAAAGCATGTCGCACGTGGGTTCCTGAAGGGCCCTAGAGATTTTGGGAGATGCCGTTGAAGAGATTGGCCACGCAGATGAGATATGTCGCACGGGCACGACTTTGAGGCGCACGTGAGCGGCATGTCGGCGATCTGCAAACATTTTGAAGCTCCGCTGACCATTGCTGTAACGCCTCTTTCTTCCGTACCACCACCTCCCGACTCGGACCCCGACCCCACCGATACCCGCCCAGGCCCGCATTCGTCTCATCGCCGCCCTCCCTGTCTTATCCCTGGATACTCGTCGTGCCGTCGCCGCCGTCGCCACGGCGAATGTCGACGTTAGACTCTCGGGCTGTCATCGGACAGGTGGTGGCATGACGCTGCCGCCATATTTATGAGTAAGCTCTTCTCCTCATGCCCTGCCAGCGCCATATCGGGTTGCTAGAACATCGGAGTCGCGCTTCCACCCCGCTCACTTTGCCGCCTCGGCGTCGCAGCCTGTCGGTCGTCCCGCGCCGCGCGACAGCTCCCCTTTCATGCGCCGCAATCGGTCTTCCCCGCGCCACAACTACTTAAATACACGTCGTATGTTGTTCACACCGTCCGTTTTATCCCCTTGACGCGTCAGAGATCGCGTCGGCGCGTCAGACGACGCGTCGGGACATTTATCTACATGTACTTGTGAAATTGTTCTGTAGCCCTTACTACATTGAACCTAAATTTCTGCATTTGAATCTACTGTGCCACTCAACTCCCTTCCTGCTACTTAGCCACAACTGGACCATGTTATAGAGTGCCACCTCCACAGTCTTTTGGCGTCAAGGGACGGAGTTTCAAATGTGCCGGGCGGCTAGATCACGTGAAGTCAAAGTCGTGGGGCGAAAAATACGCAACTGGACGACGCACAGAGATTGTATGCGCATGTTGTGCGCATGTTATCTTAAGTTGACTTCCAACCTCCAAGTCCGAAATGCTTATCTTGGTAGAGCCAGCCAGCGCCTCTATTTATTCAGGATGAAATGCAGGCAAATGCTACGAGACGACTCGAATTTTTATGCTTCTCTTTGCGCCAATCCGTTCTATGAATCGAGTTAAATGGACCTGCCATGCTGGAGCTCTGCGCGAACTCGAAGGAATAGATCTTCCTCCTATTCCATTCTGCGTTGTCTTGCGGGCTTCGAGCTTCTTTTATACGCAGATTTTTTGGAGCTAGAGCTGCTTACTTCGCGTCACTGGTCTCCTTGCGGGTTTTCCTCTTTGCCAAAATGCGCCCCGCATTCCAGCGCGTTCCAAACTGCAACTCGAAACGACTAGTACTCCTCCGCTGTTTCGCTTCTTATATAGTTTGCTTCCATGGCCACAGCTGACCAGAGTTTATCTCCTTCCTTCATCCTCGCTTAAGTCGCTGATATACTTCAAGTTGCCCACTTTTGTCCTCTCTCGTCTCTTTCTTTCTCGTATCGCCTTGATACATGATGCTGATTGACACGAATTTCTTGCACCCGCTTTTTCAAAACTATACACTGACAATACACTAGTACATGGCCCCATAAAAAAAAAAACAAGATCCCAGGCTCCCATGAATCAAATATCAACCAGCTTATAATCTAGAGTAGGCTCCCACGACCTGCATAGCATATTTAACGTCTGAAAAGGTGACGGAGATGAAAAAGCACTCACGCAGGCTCATTCTCAAGCGGCGTCGTCCACCCGCACTTCTCTGTGGTGCACACCCATAAGGCCGACGACGTCGACGACACGGGAACGAACATCACGATGATCTCCTTCGTGCTCGTGCTAGAGAGGACGGATGCTAGAGATTCGTATAGGTGAGTGCACGGAAGACGCTGAAGTAAATGGCGGCGCACTCTGCTTGCACTTGGGGCACACATGTGCAGTCTGCTCGCCAGTGGGCTTCACTTCCGTCTCGTATCCGAGGATCACTACGGCGTCGGTCAGCACTCTGTGGTCTACATATCTCCGGTGGATGGGTGGCTTACGGGGTCGCAGATTGCCAGACATTGGGAGATAGATTGAAAGGTTGAGTGGCGTTGGGATTCCGGAGCACTTAAATACCGCGACTGAGAGATGATCACGGAAGCAACACGGAAGTATAGATTAGTACAGTAACGCGAGATCGCACCAGCCACGAATGTATTTATATTGATATCTTACTATCCGCGAACCTAGTGATCAGTTCCTGAGCGCAGTGAGAAGATGGGGCACAAATCGCTGTCTACTCGAAGGCCGACTGACTGCGCGGGGCGCGCAGCGCGCAACATGACAGTCGGGTAAAACAGTCGACCTGTGCGCAGTCCCATATGATCTGTCAGAACGAGACGCGCAGTAGATCAGTGTTTACGACGTTCAGTTCAAGTACTTATAATACAAAAGTAGATGGTAAATGTCCAAGTCCAAAACTGCGGAGCGACCTCGAAACTGCTATCACTTCTGTGCAGAGGCCTGAAGGTAGACAGGTTGGTAGCTGTTCGGCGGGGTCGGCTGTACCTGGTTCACGTAGCCCGGCTGGTAGTTCGACTGCATTAGGCCTGGGGCGCCCCCGGCGTAGGCGACAGTCGGCTCCCACTGGCTGTTCGAAGCGTTAGTGCGGGTAAGAATGGAAGAAAGCTCGAATGGCATACCCAACGACGTGCGGGGCTATCCAATGGCAAATCTGGCAGAGCCAGACATGCTTGCTGGAGAAGGGCACAAGGGGGATGAAGAAGAACTCAAACCACGTCGTTTTTCTTGGCTGAGAACACGGAAGCTGGGTTGACGCCTAGTCAGAAGCAAGAGGCAGCAGCCAAAAGCGAGGAGTCGCGGACCATTGTGGCAGTTGGGGCAAATACGGGCAGTCGAATCACCCTCGGGTTTGATCTTCTGCTGGCAGCCAACTGCGAGTGCACCGCTCCAACAAGGGAAGAGGAGGATAAAGCGATTACATACCGAGAATGGGGAGGCAAACTAAAACGATAGCTTCAGTAACACACAGCCAACAGAAAAATAAGACCCACAAAAATGGTAGTTTAAAATGAAAGTGCGGAGGGAAAGCTGTGAAAGAGGAATAATCAAGGCGCTGCGGCCAAGCGAGGCTGTGAGCAGAGTTGGCCGAGAACGGCAAACTCCGAAGGCCGCCAAGAGACTCTCCCTTTCCTTACAACCAACTCTCTTCAACGATAAATCGTCAAAGAAATGCGTTCGTGAATGCTGCGTTACTCCTGTCAGCTAGTCGAAGACAAACTGACTTGAGAACGTTCTTGGGCTATTCAAGCTTTATTTCGATTGGGTTAGCCAGTGGCTGCTGATAGTCTGCAGCATTCTTTCTGGTTTGTGCGACCGGCTCGGCCGCTCGATTGACCGTTCTTTACAGCATGGACACCAATGCATTCTAGCTGGCCAACAATCAGGGTAAGTAAGTTACTACCTTTGCTGCTCCAAGTAGCGGGGACAGGCGTCAAGAATCTAGCCGGCAGTACCGCGCCTTGTCCGTCGACCTGTTCCGCCTCATTGAGTCGGCTTTGAATCTCAGCCTATTTGGATCGCGATTTTCGGACTTGAACGCCGACCGACCGTTTAAGCCCTCCGCCCCGACCTGTTTATTACTTTAAGCTCCGTCACGTCGTTCTCCAGCTCTCGGATGCGAAGAAGGCCGGCGGAGTCCGAACCGCATGTCAACTACCCCGCCCGCTTTACGCTTCCGCCCTCAGGCATTCCACGTCCTTGTTCTACGCTGCACTCTTCCAAAAAACCCACGATTCAACAGGACGTCGCTGCTTCTCCTGCCAAAGTGTCCCCCTTCATTTAGGTGGTTTGTGTGTCATAATGGCTTCCTCCGTGGTGCCCTTGCAATTCAAAGTGCCGCCCAATCTTGACGCCGCAGGAGGTCGTTCTCACTGCCGTAAAAATACAACCTCCCCGCGCGCGCGAAACCTAGCCATTGTAATGCCCGCCACTCAAAATCCTATCGAAAACTCGACGCGGGTGTCGCCACAATGGAATGGGGTGAATTCAAAGGGGAGAACCACAATCTATTACATCGTTGGATATACAGACAGACATACACAGTAAATTATGCGGTGGTATAAATGAATCGGCCCGTCTAAACTCTTGAGAAAGCTGATACTATGAGCGATAATATAGAGCTAAG
>JARJLE010000436.1:0-41510 GCA_029289555.1 Mycena latifolia | reverse complement strand
GATGAGTTTTCAGAGCTTTGGTTGAATAAATTGGAGCTAACTTTGACATTTGGTGATCTCTACACAATCGCTGGAGCTTCAAGTAGCATTTTTCATGCCCATCAGCTCCATCTGGTTTAAGTTCCGAAGCGGAAAGCTGCTGTTTGGAGCTTTGTGGGTCATTTTCGGGCTGTATCGGATGGCGACGAACATGTCTGGTGCCTACTCCTAAATTCAGGAGTTCTCGTTCTCCGCCCGACATCCGTCGACTTGTGGCAATATTTATGTTCACATACAACAATATCAGCAAAAAACTCCCTGCAAAGCCTCAGATGCACACACGAACAATATTACGCTGTCAGGAAATAATGCTGTTTATCAATTGCTTCTGGTCCATAATTCCCGCCGCGTTCTTAGTGCATCGCTCACCGGGAGCCTGATCCTGCTGGTTCAATTCTTTGTCAGATTTCGGGTATCTCGGGATAACGTGTCTTTCAAATTTTTTGAATTCCAGGCTTCGAGGGATGATCTGAAAGGGAACGGGCGAAGGTATATGACCGTTTGAGCTGTTTCCATTTGGCTTGAGCTATGTTCTAACTCACATTCTTCAGGCTGTATTCAAGTCAACACAAAGCCGTTGAATTGTTCCAGCCCGAACGCTTTACTTATTCCATCCCAATTCACTTACCGGAGCCTCGCCAGACATCTGCTTGAACTGTTTGATGCACTTGGACTTGATCATTGAGTCCAAATGCCGACTTCTCACCAACAAGTCCCCTGCCTTAATCACTCCAACTCATGTACTAGCGCCAGAGCTTTCCATTTCCCCTTGCGGCCCGCCATTTGTGTTAGCTCTCATTCATACTTGCGACATTTTAGGTGCCATTTTTGAAATTCAGCAATGCGTCAACTTCATTCCACTACAATGCCATCTACTTGGCTGAACGTTCTGAATCCGCATTTTCTAGCTCATCCAGCGCTGATCAAGTCCCGAGTTGATTTTGGTGAGTCCGATTTTTATTTATTTTTTACTTCGCGACCAACGTTCATAGTCAACGCACAGGTCCTCATTGGTTCCATACGTCACATTGCCTGCGTTCGCTCAGTGGGTCCCTGCGTATCTTGTCCATTTTCGAGTTTGCTAGCCGATGTTTCCGCTCCACTACCGGCCAAAGCGGCGAGAAATCTTCGTGA
Organism: Mycena latifolia; assembly: GCA_029289555.1. Taxonomy (NCBI): domain Eukaryota; kingdom Fungi; phylum Basidiomycota; class Agaricomycetes; order Agaricales; family Mycenaceae; genus Mycena; species Mycena latifolia. Next base: position 40,337 of record JARJLE010000436.1, on the reverse strand, counting down.
ACCATTCGTACTACTCGCATCGAGGTGTAGCGTTTTGACTCGATTCCTCCCGCCCAAATTCAATGTGCTCACGGGAACTTGAAGCCAATACCAGGGCGAGGAGCTGGCGTCAAACGCGGCGCGCAGCGGAGTTGGGAGTATGAGTACAATGCGCGCGCGTTCGTATTGAGTTGGTATTGACACAGTTTTCTGTGCAGGTAGGTCTTGAGCGCGGCTCGATAAGGGCGGGTGTCGGTTTGCCGAGTCAGCTGATGCCGCAGACACGCGGGACATTGTTGGGCGTGACGAGTCGGGCGCGGAGTCGAGGAGGTGAGCGGGATGTGAAAAATCCTGACTCGGAAGTGACGCAGTTTCCGTGCAGGCGGGGTTTTCCGATGGGGATCTGATGACAAGCCTGGCACGCTGCGGAGTGGGTGAGGTGAGCGCGAACGACTCGAACTGCTGTAGTTTCCTTGCAGAATTCGAGTGTGGGTGGGCAACGCGATCTCTGGGCTTGTTCGATGTCTTGAAGATTGACACCAGCACATGGCAAGCGCGGTGTCGGAGTCGGAGTGAGAGAAGTGAAACATCTCCCGCTCACCCCAGGGGAAGTCGGGGAGCAGAATAATGGGGCGGTTTTCAGTCCACCGGTCGCCGGTATGAATACTACCTACCTATAATTAACTCCCTGCGACCGCCGATGGGTATACCCAGGGCCAATTCAACCGCAACAGTGGGTACAGCCGACAATCCACTAAATCACAACAGCACTTATCTCCGCTTACCCGACCCCTCCTCTTACAGAATAAGACCCGATGGCATGTGGTACCCCAATTCGAGGGTGCTTTATCAGCTTTCCGCAGAGTACCCGTTCGATTCGGAGTGGGGTCATACGCCTTCACAGTCTGGCTTTTTACTTTAGCGCAATGACTCTCATGGTGAAGATGAAGGTCAAGATGAATTCAAGGTGAGGATAGACTACTTAGCTGAGCCTGCCGCACAATAAATTTGAATGCCTGCCCGCGAATGAGTCGCTTAATAATTTCGATTCATTTATCGATCCCACCCATTTTTTTGCGTGCGGCACATCTCGTCAACCTATGAGGGTACCAGCAGTAATAATTTTAAGCAGAACACCCGTTCAACTCGGGGGTGGCTCATCCTAGGCTTTTTTTGGGGCTCGGGAGGTTTGGAATCGTGATGTGCGTGTTCTTCGGGTGGACAACCCATTTAAACTGACCATTGACTTCACCCATCCATTCGTCCTGGGACTAAAAGTTTTACCAGAATTTTGGTCCAGTTTGCGAGACTTTGACATGCGGACTTACTTGGGGACTTGTTCAGCCGCGCTTCTCCTCGATGGCGTGCGGTACGCCTGGGGTGCTCAGTTCTTAGTTCGAACTGGTCAGTTTGGATTTTAATTCCATGATTTGTGGTATCACTCAGCCATCAATCAAAACCGAGGATGGATCCAGACGAAATCGGTCGATTTTTTTTTCGGTCTGCTGCACCTGACCGTGAGTATATCGGTACGTTGTGAAACATCCCCGAATTGTTGTTGATGGCCAGAATTTTCAGTTTCGGCAGTCTCTGTGAAGACTGTGATTTATGGTGCCGAGAAATGATATCTGAGCAACCGAGCAGAGAACCCGTTCGACTCGGGTTGGGTTATCAATCTCCACGTTTCTTTTTATCTTGTGTTGATAATGAGCCGGCGTGCTTCTAGCGGCGTGCATGCCTTTCACTTCAAGAATATTCCTATTCCACATCCCGGAAAAGCTTGGCCACAGGATTTTCGGGTCACAGGCTGCGGTGGATCTTTGCATCATGCAAACTCTGTTTACTTGCGCACGTATCCGGCCTCGCATGTAATTCGATACAGACCCTATGGCGTGTGGTACGCCTCCGTGGTCAATTCGAGGGAGCTTTATCAGCTTTGCGTAGAGTACAGAATTACATGCCCCGGGGAATTTCTGATGGGTGGGCAGATTTATTCCAGGACGAAGAGTAGTTGCAACTAGGTGGGGGCAAATGATGGGGATTGTGTGTCGGAAGCATAGCTGCAACCTCCAAAAAAAAACAGGGATGATCTGGAAAAATTGGGGGCAGACAGAATTTTGGTAATAGGGTTCCATCAATTCCCGGGTTCTGGCCTCGGCCCACTGCATACGCTTCTCCTTCGTGGCCTTGGAGAGGTAGGGGATCTTCTTGCCAACCCATCGATGGTAACCTTCCTTGGCTACAATGTGTAGTACTGTGCGGGTGCTAACAGATGGTGTGACTTCGTTGCCAATGTCATGGAAGGGTTTGCACCGGTCTTTTATGACAAGTTGAGCTATCTGTGCCTTCTCCCTCGGTGAAGGTCGGAGGGCGTCCGGAGCGAGGGAGATTTGCTGTCGAACCGGTCTCCTGGAACTTGTTCCAGAGATCATGACCGGTTGACATTGCGATGCCATGATCATGACAGGCACGGCTGACGTTTCTGTGTGCCTGGACAGCACCAATGAAGCGATTTTTTTTAGGCAAGTCTAGTTGGTGGGGAGTTTTATCCTTAGGCATGTTGTGGTGGGTGGTGGTTGAATTTTGAGCACGTGGCTATAATGTAATAGATTCATTTCCGGTCACTTTTGATCATGACGAGTATGTGATACTTGATAACTTTCAGTGTCTCAACCCGTTGCTGGCGCATAGTACTGCGGCAAAACCTAGTGTACGATTGCCCGCTTTCCGCGGCATCGCTGGGTCGAATTCAACTTCAACTAGCCTGCTACATGATTCAATCTTTTTGTCTTTCTTCTTTTTGGGTCCTCCAGGCTACATGCTACGCGATTGTGAGTTCCCCTATCAATATTGTGTTTTCTTCAAGACTGCTGAGATAAAACCTTCTGGGCAGGCGGGTCAGCATGGCCCTGGAGAAAGCATGTCCACGACCTGTTTCCGATAAGCCTTTTCATTGTCCCACAAAGTAACTTCGGCGCTGGTACTTATTTCTATCGGTCAAGGGGTGGCGAACCTGCCAACCCTTTAAACCGTTCTCCACCCCTGCCGTTCTGCGAGCCTGATGCAGTCCCGCTCTTCGTCCAGGGAACGATGTGCTTCCTCCTCCATTTACTCTTTCTTCACTCGCTAAATCTTACAGGGTCTGCAATTGTGTGCAATGATTGGGAAATGTTCGTGTGTTAGACTTGCACTTGATTTCTGGCACAGGTGTCTGTAGTATACCTTGCACCTGATATTTATCTTACCATTGTTCACGACCATCTGTCTTGCTTAAGCCACATAAATAACCTGTTCTTCTGTAATCCTGAAATGTCAACAGTTGCCTTTCAACATGCACTCATGCTGGAGCGAAGCGAAGGCATATCTTGTATTATTATAAATATTTAGTATGACATGGTGCTCAGCATATTATCATATTATTTCCGTATTATATTATGCAACAAACTTCCATCTGGCACCCTGATCGTGCGAAATTTTTGATGAGCTGATCCTATCGAGGCCATGAGGAAATCATTTCCGGCCTCAGCAGGCCTGAAACCCACCGAAAACAACGGCAAATTCCGAACTATTGCTCAAAAGGGCAATTCACCCCTATCAAACATTCATGCACTGGAGATTCTTGCAATCCTGGAGTGACTAGAGATGTTGGTCTACCAAGAGAATTTATCTACGTGTATTATAACAGAAGAATAGCTGATATATGAACTTTTCCAGGGTTTCGACTCCAGAACTGCTCAGAACATGAACCTCACGGAATATCATTCAATATTATTGATACATACACAGATAATATAATATGAATATGATACAGAGGCTGAGGACTTAATATGATAAGGATATAATATGATATGGCAAAAATCATATTAATATTGTATTATGGACAGCACTAAACTGTCGAACTGATCTGTGACCAATTGGACTTGGGACTGTTGACACCCTCAAGTACGACACTGATTAAGTAGGGCTAACGGATTCAGCGAGAGGGCGCGGGCGGACGGGGAGCGGCGGAAGACAGAGACCATAGGAGGCGGAGACAAGAGGGAAAAACGTGGAGCGGAACGCAGGCCGAAGCGCGAAAGACAGCGCGCCATCCATGACGCGTGAATATGCCGAGATCATAGATGCCGAAAGTCACGATGGTCACATTCTCCCCTACTTGTGGTACGTTATCCAAACACCTTCATGCACGCACACAACCAAAGCGCCGCTATAAGCCGCCAGCGACGCGTATGCGGCTGCAAATCCTTCACCAATCGCGAGGCCGATACGATTCGCAGCGCCAATATCCACGTCTACGCTCACCTCGTTCACCGTTACCCGCGAGCTTTCGACCGCATCACCTGCACAATAGGCCCGCGCAACAGCGACGTCGACACGATTGCTGGCGTAATTTTTCGCCAGCCCATAGCCTGAGTAGGTGAAGTGATCCAACTTGACGGGGCCGAGTGTGTTGTGGGTCGAAATCTTGGTCCATACCCTCATCTCGTTGGTACTTGGACCAGTCGCAGAAAGCGTACTATATCGCTCGTAGGTCGCGTGGTACCTGCTCGTCGAATATACAGATGCGACGAAGCTCCCGCTGCGCAGGACGTCTTCGTGGAGCTCCAGACACGAAGTCGTCTCCCCGAGTTGAGAGGGGAAAACGAAGTGAGACAGAATGCTTGGGAGCGTGTCAATGGGTACAGGCGATGGCGTCGTGCTCAACGTATTCTCGCTGAGTGGCGTCCAGAATGATGCGAAAGACGAGAGCGCGTAAACGTAAACTTCCCAGCCATGTCCAGTGTCGGCGAATAGGACGATATGATTTGCGATGAGAAACTGCAAATATTATCACGACGTTGAGGCGGGTTTTCGATTGTGAAGTTACATTGATTCTCACCTTTTGCGAGAACAGTCTGTCCAACAAAACGTATGTGCCTTCTCGCCAATTGATGATAATAACCCTCGAGCGCTTGTTCATTGCATCGATGGCAGGCGGAGGCTGGTCATCTGAGGTGAGCTCCACCTGAAGGGCCACGAAATCGCAGTGGATGGTCGGGTAACAGGCACACCGGACCCCGGCAGGCACCGGCGTCGAGAACATCTCGCGAGTTGCGTGGGTGTTCAGGTCGAGTCGGAACCTCAAGCAACCTGGTCGCATGCCTCGTTCAGCAGGACACCACAGGGAGTAGGAAGACGGCGACTCACATCTCGCGCATGAACGCCGCCCAGTTGTCAAAGCAATGATCATCTCTTCACTTCCTTCGTCGCTCACATCGCCACTAGTGAAGCAGAGCTGGATTTGCGGTGGTAAGGCGTAGTCGCTCTTCCAGATGCGCGCCGCCCGCTTCACGTCCCAGAGCTCGCAGACGAACCCGCGGTGAACAATGAGGTGGGTGCCGCCATGCAGGAGCGTCGGCATAATATGCATCGTCTGTGCTTCGTTGATGCTGTCGTCCATGGGGATAAGAATCTCGCGGTGGATCGTCGATGGCGGTGGGTTGGGCGGGCCCGGCGCCGCTGGGCCAGTCGGCGTCCATGAATCGGGACCGCGGACGACGCGCTTGACGTGGGCGATGAGTTCGTCCGTGGACATATCGCGTAGAGTATTCAAAATGGTATCACTGGTAGTGGCGGGCAAATCGAGGAGACGTCGCTGGCACAGATCGAAAACGAGTGCCACCCAGACATCCTTCAACTCTGCCAGGTAGCACATGTACCAACAAACCTAGCGAGGCGTCAGCCAAGAATCTTACTTTTAGACGAGTTGCGGAAGAACGAGTCAAACCTGTCGACAGCGCACGACGGTGATGACGTCGAGCAGGGAGAGTATGCACGGGAATATGTCTTCGTCGAGAGTAATCAAGCTCATTTTGCTAGGAGTATGGGGGATGCTGAGGCCCCACGCGGGGACGCTCAGTATATACTTATCCTGCGGTTCCGGAGATCTGTCAGAATAGTCAGTACGAGTATCATCGGAAGCGTCGCAAAGATTCCTACCCTGTCGATTCATCTCGCGGTGCCGCCCCGAACTGAAGTGCTGCCATGGGCAGTAGTATGGATACCGGAACGAGCAGACCAGACTCATCTCTGACTAGATGGTAGTGACCTCGGCGGACAGGTACTAGTCTCTTTAGACAAACCCACGTCGAAAACGCCGTATACATCTACGAATTCGTCTGGGCGCAGGTTGGAACTCCTACACTCAGAATTCATTCGGAGTGTAGGAGTTGTATACCTAGTAATATTGTAGGTACGACACCCCCCTGCGTCGTATCAAACAGACTTCTAAGGCGCGAGGAGCGCATTGGAGCGCCACTGCTCGTGCTGGCAGGTCAGGCGATGCCAGCCCTGTTTCGGCTGCCTGCACCGCGGGACGTGCGGTGAGTGGACGGTACGCCATCTGTCCGGCGCCGGGGGTTGGGACGCGGGTTCCATGGCGCGCGGGAGGTTCGATTTGCGGCTGCGTTTACCGCGTTAGCCAAGGCAGTAACAGAAAAGGGAGAGATGTGACAACGCACCGGCCTCCACCCCGGCGCATACACCCCATCTGCACTACGTAGCCTTTATACTCGGCAGCTCCTCTTTTTCGAATTGCAGCGCCCATTTCCCGTCTCAATGTTTTCAAGCAGGATTTTGACTGCGGCGGCGAAAAAGCTTCTTGTGTATCTAATTACATCTCGCCATAAGTAACGGCGAAAGGGCGAAGGGAAGGAAGATAAACGTACTTAAGTACTTTGGACCGACTGATTGGGCGCGCACAGATGGGGACGCCATGGACGGAGATGGCGGGAAGCAAGACGCGGAGGGTCGGTCCGAGTTTTGCCGACAGCACGTGGCAAATCAGCGCGTGCTTCGACCCTTCTGCCTCCACCATCTCGTTTTCAGAAAATTCGGGCCCTCAGATCATTGACCTTCATTTCACCAATCTTCCGCTACCAACTCGAATACTTAGAGGCCGTATGACCTCGGCAGACAGCTGCGGTCTTTGGCGTTCATTCACTTTCTGTCACAACCACAACTAACAGACATCCACAGGTCCACACTCCGTCACAGCCCCGGACGAGCCTCTACGCACGCAGCATACCATAGCCGACCCACCGCAGGGAAGAGTTGCGTCTTCAATGATCAGGCTCGGTATTGGCTTGTAGACTCGTCACCAGTCTGCCTGTCCCGGCATTGTCGGCAGGTTGATTTCACTGCTGATTACACGTACAGTTGCATACCCATAAATCACGCGTAAACGGCCGCTTACGGGGGGCCCGTATAGGTCTATCCCATACCGTTCGATTTCGAGCCAATCTCGTCGACGGTACGGGGACGTAACCGTTGTTACGGGCCATGTTTCCGTAAAATACGGGATGGTTGCATGCCCTACTCTCAAGTTGTATCCCTCATACGCCGCGTGAACCTCAAGTCACCGCCCCGGCCTCCTTCAACCAGAGCTACCTACCCTTCGTAACCGACGGTCTCTGAACCCATCTCACGCCGTCCACCCCACCTCCGACACCCAATTGCTACTCCCTCCACCCCGCCGCATACTTGTCACGCTGCTGCCTTCCCGCCCTCCAGCGCGGCTACTCGACGCCTCCGTCCATCAGCGCCGCGGCGATCAAAACGCCACGTCGTCTCTGTTTTCCCACCACCACCATTTGCCTCTCCAATCTTCGTCTCTTCAGCATCCGCGTAGGTCTTCTTCCCTTCTTATTCTCATTCAATTGAGCTGACAGCCGGTCTCCTCAACTGATCTATCGCCATGGTCGTCTCGAGACCGGCTCGCGCTGCCAACGTAGTTCTTTGGGATAGGGTTTAGCTGGTTTCCGGTGGTCACAGGAATTCGAGGTGCGTTTTCTTTTATTTTCCCCCTCCTTTCTTTCATGTGTCCTCGTCTTCCTTTCACACCCGCTACACGCCCGAGATTGCCACCTTGTGTGGCATTTACGTTTGGAATGATCTTTTTTCCTGTTCTTTCTTGCTCATCTGTCCTGTCCCTCTGTTCCAGATCCTTGCCATCCGCATCTTACCGGAACAACCCCGAACTCGTCCTCACTTCGCGGCTCTTGCCGCGCGAACAAGTCTCATTTGTCCGATATGTGGAATGCACGGCGTTGCAGGTGCGTTCGCGTTTCCTCATTTTCCGCTTTGTTCTGTACATCCTCCTTGTGGCCCGTTTCCTTTTCTGCCCGCTACGCGACTTGCGCGGCTTTTTTTTTTTTTTTGACTCCACATCCTCTTTTCTGATCCTCAATGTTCTGATATCGACGCTGATTGGCTCTTCTTTACCTCTTCCAGACAATTGGCGTCCGCGCGCCACTACCTCTGACCTCCTCAAGACATCCTCGTTCGACCGCCGCGTCAAACTTCGCGACATTCGCGGGCGATATCGATGTCGGCATTGCCTCGCCAGCGTCCGCATTTCCCCAGCTTCCCTTGGCTTGCAGCTCACTCCATCATCCACGCTGCTGACGCCAGGAGCGAAACGAACTAATTAAATCCAAGATCCTCCTGACCCCTCCTCGCAGAACGACTCATCTCAAAAATTCCAGCGCGAAGGTCGTGCGCCCGACTGTGCGCTCTTCCGCTTCCTCTCACTGACCCGGTACGTTCAGATCTTTTATGTCCTTGTTCTCGATCCCCGCTCCGTCTTACGACTCGTAACCACTTATCCTTTCACCTTTTGGTAGTCACCTCCGCTGCTTGGTCCCAGAGGTAAGTTTGCACCCAACTTCATTTCGTGCGCATTCAGTGACGCGGCGTTATGGTCGCTTCAGATATTTGCCTCGCAGCCATTACATACTGGCCGCACTGGAGAGAAAGTCCAGGAAGTAGTATTCACCTTTTGGTCGTCTTCCCCCCCCATCTGTGCGCGCTGTTTTTATGCTGAATTTTCTTTTCAGAACTACCGCCTCCCCTTTCCCTCATACGCCGACGCCGACCGGCCATGGGAATATTCGCGCGGTGGGAGTTCTTTTTCCTCTTTTTTTTTTTTTTTTTTTTTTTTGTCTTTCTCTTCCTCTCCCCCGCGTCGTTTTCACCGCAGCGCCGCACGCTGGCCTAACCATAAGCCCTTTCATTTTAAGCCTCATAGAATTTACGGCCGAAGTAGCTCGTACGGTACGGATACTGCATAGCTCAAGCCCATTCAAGGTTCTTGATCAGCATTTACGACTGACAGGGACAAAGTACAATTCTTTTTTTGACGCAAGTGTACAAGCGCACGACGGCAGTCGTCGAATGCATAATGCCTTTTCTGTATGGACTACCCCATCCATTTCCCCAAACCCGATCACTGCAGCTCACAACTGCGAGTAAACTGTGAAACACGGAGGTCAGTCAGAAGGCGGCGCGTCAGCCATGGCGCGGAAAGCCTACAGTCGTTGGAGAACATGCAGGTGCTGCCCGACTCGCAGACTGTGCATCCCGTGAACCCTTGCCCGCCACACTAGGACGCGAATCAGCATCTCTCAGGAGCGAGGCCCACGTTTGCAAACTTACCTGACCGAACTTGGCGGTGCTGCATCCGCTCGAGGTGCCGCCGCCCGAGCTGGTACCGCCGCCGGAGCTGGTGCCGCCGCCTGATGCCGCACCAGGGTTCGTCAGCGTGAGGAGACCGGGGCGGTAGGGCAGCAGGCCGTAGTCGCCGCCAGAGTTGGTCGCGCGTCCCTGGTACAGGAACTGCAGGTTGCACGGGTCGATGGTCATCGTCTCGTCGTTTGTGACACGGATGAGGTCGCCGTGGCTGATGTCGTTGGTCCAGGTGGCGCCGCTGTTGGCTTTGCCGGCGAACGGGGCGCTCTCGCTGGTCTTGTCGACTGTCCAAGAGCCAGACAGACTGGTGGCGGTGTACGAGCGGAAGTAGCGCCCGTTGGCGCCGATCGACTCGACGATCATGAGCCACTTGGTCTGGCCCTGGATCCGGTACACCTGAACCGCTTCGAACAAGTCGTTCGTGGCGCCGCTCAGGACTGTCGTGAACGTGGAGCCGAAGCTACGGGAAGTTGCCAATGGGCATGCTCTGGCGATAGATGTTACCGTTGTCGCCCGCGAAGAACAAGTACATGTTCGTGCTGTCGCCGATGACGGTCTGGTCGATGGCACCGGTGCCGCTCGAGATGGACGCTGTGGACATCGTGTTAGCACCCGACCATCCGTTCGGGTTGGTAGGGTTGGACGATGTCCGGTAGGAGAACGAGGTCGGGCCCCATTGGTGGGCGAGGATCCAGATGTTCTTCGGGGCAAAGAGGAAGAGCGTCGGCGCGACTGTGCTCGAAGTCATGCCGGTCTGGGACGCAGACGCCATCCGCTCCAGCCAGTAAAGTGCCGAAAGCCCATCGAGCCCCAGGTTGACCCGTATCGTGAGTCGTCCCATACACGAGATGCTGGCCGTGAAGGGACGGGTGAAGTCTTGAGAGCGACCCAGCCCGATTTGGGGGCTGCCAGGGGCGGTCGAGTTCCACTTGTAGCTCGACGGAACGCAGGTCTGCGCCAGGCCGTCGCCACCAACGCTAGGGGACGAAACCGAGACTGATCATTGCGGCTGCCAGTGAAGAGCTTGTGAGCTGAGATTACGTAGAGACATGAGTCGCAGTTCGACGCTGTCTTATATTCTGACCACGAGCAGGACGAGCCCCCATGTGCGAGAATTATCCACGGCCTGCTGAGGGAGTGCTCTGGCGGCAGTAGATTGAGCTGGTGCCGACGATTGTCCGTGCAAATGAGGAGGGATCAGCAGCCGACTGACCATGCGTTGCACCGAGTTGGAGCCGTTGGAGAGAATGTGCGTCACGCCCATAATCACATGATGCCCCGGTCGCTTTAGAACTTCTCATCATACCCCCACGCTTCTTCGCATTCGAATGCGCGAAGGAGCTGTGCGTTTCAGACGATGGGATTGGTTGAGGAAGACTCTTGAATCCAAAACGGGTTAAATTCAAGTCAGTCGCAGTCGTGATTCGCGTGCAACTCACCGAATTGTTTCCGCATTACTAAACACTGCGGAGATCCGTTTGTTTTACCATCGGTAAAATGACCTATCTCTATTGCGGACCTAATGGGGGGGGGCATTATATCCCCCAAACCAACTTTTGAACCTCAATTCCTCCGCATTTTTGCCGAATTTTAAGCTAGTTCCCGCTGTGGAACCTATATATCTGATCCGAGAATGAGGTCCTCATTCCGCTTCTAAGTTTTTTTTTCTTGCTCCAGGGCATACCATCTGAAATTGGTTGTTGGAGGTCCGTCCCCATTTGGACGAAAAACACTGCCATGGATGGGCGGGTCGCCCTCAGGATTATATAGGTAGAACGGTAAATGGAGGTATACATCGAATACTTGTTGGACGCACATGTACACAGCTGCAGAAAAGATGCGGTTATCTGAGGAGTACTCGCAAATCCCGACCGTCGCAAGCATGGACCGCAACCAAAGTCTACGGAGAGCAAGGTTATATGAAAGTTATTCGAACATTGCAGGTGGGGCAAACCTTAGATTGATCATGACCCTAAACTTGGCGAGGGCCAGGAAGCTCAACGCACCCACGGCTGAATTGACTCTGCCTGTGGAACGGGAGTCAGTGGGGTTTCAGCGGAACATTATTGAGAACACCTTACGAGACGGCGGCAACTATTGAAATACCACCGACTTGAAGTCTGATTTGGAGGTGGGCATTCGAATTGGAGGCGAGTATTGAAATATGACTGGAAATATTGAGCATGAAGAACGTGCAGTATAGCTGCCATACCGTGCACACAGTTGACCACTATTGTTGAATTTGAAGTCGACGCAGCAGCGGCCATATCTGCAAAGGTCAGTCCCCTCGATGTAATAAGCGATCAGGCGAACCTGAACGAGTTGAGCATTTGAATCCTCCCCCAAGGGGCAGAAGATTTGGCGCGGATGCGGCGGAGTAAGTCGAGTCCAATTGATCCAATTCAGAAAGCACCGCAAAGCTGACGGCAATGGACACTTGTTGAACCACATTCGGTGACGCGAACTCCAGCTGGAATGAGCCCATAGAGTTACGAGCGGAAAGTCAGCGCAGGTGCGTGATAAGGAAAAATGCGCATGCATGTAGGGCAAGGCGGCGGGTATTGGCCAGGGATCCAAGTTGAACTTGAGCACAACTCGCTGGTCACGGACAGGTCGAAGGGCGGAGTAGCGCCGAGTCAGGCAATAATAGGGATGGACTGAAGTGCAACCCTGCAAAGGATGAGCCCCAGCGGTGCAGAGAGGAAAGGCGTACATGGTGAAAAAGAGAGTTTGCGCAAAAGCCGCAAAAGCCGCACGCGGCTTTTTTGCATTGCGCAAAGCCGCACGGGGAAATCTCGCCTGTGAGCCCTGTAACAAATGTACATGACAGAATGTGTATACTTTTGTGTGTACCGGCCGTCGGGCCTGCTGTCCGGTGAATCTGAACTGCCAACTCCGACCAAGTGAAGGTATGACGTGGTGACGTCAGTCTCACTTGTGTTTTCTCGGATCACTGCCCTCAGGCTCGTCCTCATCTATCTCGGGGGACGAGGGCCACTGAGGGTCGCTGTGGATGCTGTCGTCGTCCGATGGCAGATGGCTCCCTTCTATGCCCAGCCAAGGTGGGCTTTCATCGCGCGCGGGGGAAGCGTGTGCAGAATGTATTCGGGAGCTTCATCGTTGTTCTTAGCCTGTAAAGCGTCGAGCACCGTGTTCGGGTCGGAGAGGGGACTGGCTTTGGCACGTCTCTTGCCGCGAGTCATTGTTAGAAACTGACACTTGGCGTCGCTGGAGCGAAAATCAAAGCGGTATTGATGCGGTCACATGTTCATGTTTTCCACGCTGGCCACCAAGGGCGTCAACATTGACATTGCGTATTATTACAGACCAGTTTCCAACTCCAAAATACGAGTTTTGCATTGGTCTTAAAAGGTATAATTTAAAATCAACCCCGCGGCTTTGCGCAATACAAAAAAAGCCGCGTGCGGCTTTTGCGGCATTTTGCGCAAACTCTCTAATCAAAGCTTGGGCGCGCTGAACGGAATGACTCAACTGAGATTAATGTTAGATAAGATAAATGTGGTACTAGGCGAGGATTTGTACGGCGTATACGTCGACAATCCCGGGGGAGATCCATTTCCCTCCGCATCGATGACTTGCAAAGCCGCGCAGAAGCGTGAGAGCCTGTGGACAGTTACGAGTCCTAAAATTTATTTTTGGATCGTTCTTTAGGCAGCGTTCTTCCGCAATTACATGAGGTTTTGCCCCCCCCCCCTCTGACGACATTGCATGATCCAGTAACATCTCGACACTCTAGACCTGCTCAGATAGTGCTTTCTTGACAGTCTGGACGCTCTATAGTTCTTTCTCGACAATCTAGAGCCAGGGCGGTGCCAAAAAGACCATTGTTGGCTTTCTGGGATAAACATTACCGCCTTTTGTAGTGGCGGGCGCTTTTGTGCTTGGGAGGTAGACGCCGTCTGTGTCTACCGGGAGCGCCTGTGGTCGTTGAGCCCATGTGTGTAAGTGCTTGTGTCCGCTGGCCTGAGGAGCGCGGAAGTTTGGCCGTAGAAGAGCGCTGACTGCTGGATTAAGTTAGTGCGGCTGGCAAGTGTGCGTTCTGGCACTGGCAAGTGTGCGTTCAACGCACACTTGGCCAGCTGTAAGATCAAATGCCGCAGTGAAGAATCCAACTTCCATCCCTGAATGGTTGAGCGGGTCTCAGGACGGTGGAGTGGTGAATTCAATTTCTGCCACTGAATCCATAATATGGCTACGGGACTGCAACGTTTGTTAATATGGAGCACAGTTATATACTGGCAAATTTGGTAGCGCCGACGCAAATCTTGAGTGAGGACCTGCGCTGGCTGGTTGTGTTTCGCTTATAAGTTATGGGGTCGACGCACCATTCCACGTGATCGTCTCTATGACATTGCTATGTCCACATTCAATTATTCAACTTCGGCCATTTACGGACTCCACGGATATTAAATATGGAGCACCCAAAATCATAGACTGGTAGCGCCGACGCGAATTTTTAGTGGGAAACCTTGCGCTGTTTGGTTGTATATTGGTGATGGAGTGGACGCGCCATTGCACGTGAGCATCGGCGGGTACCATCATTGAGACTGAGTACTCCCGCCGAGATGCGTGCGCAGCATCTGTATCTTTCTGGCCACGCGCCTGGCTCAGCTGCTCTTTGGTGCGTCAGTGGGACTGGCACAGGCCTTGAGAACGAGGCACAGGTTCCGCCTGTATATGCCACGTTCATGTTTGTCATGGACTCAAGTTTCTCGTAAACCGTCCGACGGTCTGGCATGTATTTATTTCGCTATTGACACTAGTTACTGAACTATAAGGAGCGGGATATGCGCATAATATGCGAACCATGGAGGGCGTAATCCTATTGATGTGCATGAGATGAATTCGATTACACTGACGGAAATATGTTACATGAACTGACCCTTAAGAACAGTCTTTTCGTTCATGGGCACTCTATTGACCGGTACGTCCGCTATGAACAAGTAAGCGTAGCAAAGGACAAATGCACCGATCTCCAGTGATGCGGCTCCCATGCGGGCGTATGAGATCTCGCTGTTTAATAGTGTTGACAAGCTGCCTGAGTTGTCTTTGGAAGCGTCAAATATGGTCTATGGTTTCAAAGTTAGTATCGTCGAGGATACCTTGCACGTAAGTCTTACAATTCCAATGTCTCTAGGTAGACACCCTTCTGTGACTGGCGGGAGCGCTGCGCGCGTTGTTGTTGAGCCCATTGTGTAAGTGCTTGTGTCCGCTGGCCCGTGAGGAGCACGGAGGTTTGTCTGTAGAAGAGTGCTAACTACTGGATAAATTAGTGCGGCTGGCAAGCGTGTGTTGTAAAATGAAATGCCGCAGTGGAGAATTTAACTTCCGTCCCTGAATGGTTGAGCGGATCTCAGGATGGTGGGCGGTGAATTCAGCTTCTGCCACTGAATCCATAACATGATTACGGGACTGCCACGGATGTTTAAATATGGAGCACAGTTATATACTGACGAGTTGGTAGCGCCGATGCAAATCTTGAGTGAGGAACTTGCGTTGTTTGGTTGTGTAGTGGTGATGGGCCCGACGCGCCAGTGCCCCAACGTGGCCACGTGCTGACTTGAACGCTGACATGACTCGCGAGATGCCTGGCCAGGAGCTCGAGAGTCGTGTGCATCGGGCGGCGGTGTCCGCGGGGGCTTGGACGTGCCGTGTATAGTATCTATGCACCGACTTGCACGCGGACGTAACACTGCAAGCCGCGCGCGCACAAGGACCCACACATTTGCGGGTGCGCTTACGTGTGCGGAAGCGCAGAGGCTGGTGTGCATCGCAGCCGATGGAGATGCGGTCTCGTCTGAAATGCAGCTGAGGATGCACGGTGCACGGACTTGACTCGAGAACAGATCGGAGGTACGGTGCTCCAGCACGGAGGTGGTTACACACGTCGGGCGATGTACTGCAAACGAAATACGTTGGGTGGCGGGTTGGGTTTGGCATGGTATACTTTGAAGTAGTCTCGCAGTGATTGTCGGAAAGCTGTATATGTAGGCACGAGCTGAAATGGGAAATGGCTAGGGGCAGGATGCGCACCTTGCTGTCAAACCGCGAAGCATTGAGGCGGTGCAGCTGTAGAAAGGCGAGGTGTTAACCAAAGCGATGCGCCAAAAGAAGCCGAGCCAGAAGAAGACTTGGGGCAGTTCCAAGGCAGTGCGGGAAGCTCCCATTGTTATCTTTTCGGGATTGTCTATCGCACGACGGCCTTGGCATTGTTCTCCCTTTTCTGTCGTCCTTTGCATGACACATGCTCAGGTGGTTCAGTTCGATGGAGTGGTGGTCGAATGTTGAAAGTCCAAAAGCCCGCATTTGGTTTCCGAGGCGAGCAATCAGTCAAATAAACTTTTAATGCAGTGTTGTTAAAAACTTACTTATGGACTTGAGAAAAGTTGCAGTCAAGCCCGGGCCTGAGCCCAAGCCCGACCCGAACACTAGGTTCCCGTGACGATGGTGGGTGCTATTTGTTAATCATCCTCTGCATTTCGGAGGTTCAACCGTGGGCAGGAGGCTGTGTCGAGGGTATGCCGACATCAGAATCAGAAATTTTTTTCATAAATTATACATTACCGTCGTACTGCTGTGAATGCTTGACCTTCCCAATAGTGTCAGATCCATTCACTTTATTATTTGATCAAGTTTCTCCAGATCAGGGTTGCACAGTAGGGCTTCACCTGTCAAAGACTGGTTGCAGAGTGGATCTATCAACTCTATAGGAGCCAAGCCATCCACTCGAGAATTAGAAGGATCAGTGACTGAGTGTAGAACACTCACCTTGTGTCACCTGTCGAGTACGAATTTCTACTCTTTTAGCGTGGCGTAGACTCGCGGTCGGACCTTTGCGATATTCCGCCATAAGTCGATCAAATGTCGGGAAAAAATTGTCGCGAGTCGTCTCGAAAAGGAAGTCTTCCTATCACACCCGGTCTTGACTGTGCGGCAAGGGACACAGCTGGGATTGTCGGCCTCGATGGTGCAGCTCCGCTTGGCTTTGCTGTTGACAGGTTTGCACATGACTGGGTTTGCTATCAGATAGACTATGTTGTTCCTGATGAAACCCTTCACCGTTGTGTTGAGTTTCTTCCATAATCGAATCTCGGGCCCGCTTATCCAATTGTCTTCGTGATCACGAGTCCGGGCTGTTAGTCGTGCTAGCCGCTTCCAGAACATCTCCCCGACACCGAGCGTAGGCACCACAGTAGGGACTGACGCGGTGCTAGTTGGCTGTCCAGATGATGTAGACAGAGTGAGAGTGGATGGGCTGGAAAATCTGACCATCTGGATGTGGTGAGAGCCGGAAACAAAACAGCTTGACTTGTTATTATTTGTTGAATGTTGAGTCAGCGTCAGTACACCTCAAATTTTTGACCCGGGTCCGAGGAATCGGGGAGTCGGAAGGGATACTGAATCAAGGACAAATGATTGTCGATTACATTGTACCTACCTCTAGCTGCTGCAATTTAACTGCGTAGAAATGCCCAAGTTTTCTCAAAGCTATCTCTTTACCCAATGCTCAACCTGTTTTTCCAACCCTTTCGTCCCAATGGCATTATCCAATCAGTGCAATATGCCAATGTATTTAACTGACACAAGAGATTCAAGGTCAAAAAAAGCAGAGGACTCGTACTGCCATGCACAGCAGTGGCCCTCAAGACCTAGTAAACTGCTAGCACAGGGTGGGCGAATCTCGCCGAACATGAACTCAGTGCAATTTCGCGCGCAAGTCTGGATGAGGACTGAAGGCTAGCCCAGGAGCGTCCGCCACGGGATAAACTTGGCGGGGCATCCGTATAGTCCCAGGGATGCCCGCGGAGACGCGCATCGCGGTGGAGGTAAGGTGCTGTTGCTTCGATACTGAGAAGAGGAGGGTCGTGGAGGGAGAGGAATAGGACGGTCAAAGCGACCGCTGCCAGTCGGTGCCACGTCTCGCGCTTGCTGTCCCATATGACGGAAGAGAAAGAGATAGAAAATCGCCGGAATCTTGGACGCCGATAAGGCACAGCCTCGAGGCTCGGGCCGGCATGGTGAGTCTCCAGACAAAGATCGACAATAACTACCCTGCTTGCTTCTTGCCACCGCACCCGTGGTTTCATCCAAGACCCTAGACCCAAGTATTCACCCGATGTACGTGATCCAGCCCTTCTCGGACTCGGCTCCCAGGAGGGGCTACTAAAGACGATTGTGCTCCTGCGAGACTACCGTCCTAGATCCTCGATGCATGGAGGCTGCGTTCTCTGAATCAATGATCTCCTGAATAAGATCCTGCTCTACAAGGCCTTCAGTGACGATCCCCCATTCTCAGGGCTTTCATAGCATTCCTCTCTGCTTCATGATCGACCCAACAGGACGTATCGCTATAGCGAAACGGGAAAATTTAACAGGACGCTACTGCAAACAACGGAGGCATCTCCGTCACCCTCCTTTCCTCGGCCGCCCACCGCAGATTTCTGCACAACACCTTGACAGCGGCCGTAGTACAGTGCGAGGTATGAGTCGAGACGGTCAAGGAAATGATTGACGAAAGTCGTATAGACAAAATCCAGGGCACCCTCTCCAGGCACACTCCCAGGCCCGCCGAACGCGGCGGTGAAGCCAGCTATCTTCGTGCTTCCCACCGCCCCTGCGTAAATTCTGGAGCTCAAGGATCTTTGTACAGCCGCGAAACCCACGGTCAAAGCGCCTGTACAGGCGAAGGTGCTCACGAAACCAAAGATGTATACCCTTTGTCGTTCTCGGAATACTTTTCTGCTGACGAATAATGCGATAGCGGCGAAGGCGAAGGCACTGACAAAGGCGCCTGTCAAGTCTGTTTTTTTTTTGTTCACTGCTCATCCGAATATTGTAGGTTCATGAGTCATCGTGTAGCTGGGAAGCTGCCGACGAAAGCGCCTGTCAACTCAGGTGTGTATTTGTTCGTCGCCCGTGCGAATATCGTAGGTTTATGAATAATTGTCTGGCTGAAACGCATCAATTCTGATGCCCTTGTCAGAACCTCAAATATGTTCTTCAAGGTTTGGCAACTCACCCTATGACTTTCGGAGCTGCTTCTCAACATCCCCCCGCATCCTTTTGCTCCCTGCGCTCCACCCTCGCCGAAAGTTCTGTGGCTTTATTCGACTTTCCGTGTTACACTTGCGGATTGGAGAGTTAGTCCAACGTTTCTGCGCAGGCGAATGCCCTCGATCCACGGATACGATGGTGGATATGTACTACTCCCACTCCCCGGGAAAACCGCTGCACTTGTGGTAAGTTCTGCGGCTTTATTCAGTTATTTGCGATTTCTCATTGCTTTACCCGTTAGGTCTGTTGCACCGCCCTGCTACCCCGCGTGCCATAGGACGCCAAAAATCTCACCGGGATATTCGCGCATGCCATCGATGCGCCCGCGACGGTGTCCGGAGGCGCGACCGGTGCGTATCTCCCCTCGGGGCCAAATGCATGAATTTTGATGTGCCCGCTAGAAAGTTATGTGCAATCTTCAAATCTGCACCAATCCTCCCACGACTTACGGGGGCATTGTTCAGTATCCAGATGCATTGTTCGGGCCCGCGCACGCCGTTTTCAAGGTAAGCTCTGTCGCCGTATTCGATTTCTTTTTAGACCCTCGCTGATATGACATTTAGGTAAATTCCTCCTTCCAGGTCGAGACCATTGCTCCACGACTCCGCAGGACAGTGGGCGCACCGTCTAAATTCAATGTCCGGCCAGATTCGCCGTCTTGCGCGGATCCCTGAGTGCTCTATAAATATTTCCCTCTCTGTCACGGCTTGGAGCTTTAGCTCGCTCACAGCTCCCTGAAAGGCTCTGCGGCACGGTTGACACCCCAGACGCCTAACTTAGCGTAGTGCGAGCGCCCCAGACGCGCGCGCCCCATCTCTCCGGCAACGGTTCGGTGCGTGGCTCCGCTCCAGTGCAAGGCTTCGAAACTGATGCGCCCGACAGCATTTTAAATACCGTGCACAGGCCTGCGCCGACCTCCGCACGGCTCGCGCCGATGTTTTGCTGAATCATGCCACATCTCCCGGCACCCCGCGCGCCCCTATTTCAGTAGGCTCCGTGGCTCTGCTGAATTTTTCCTGACTTTTGCTCATTTTTAGCCTTAGGAAGGTTCCGAGGGTACGCCTCAACCCAGCCCTTCATAGCTCAACTCGCTTCTCTGTGGGTAATCGCACTAACGCCAGGCATTCACTGCGTCGCCGCCATGCATATAGTCCCCGCACCACCTTTCGACTAATTTAGAATAAAATCGGGGCGGCACCCGCAGCTCGCGTTCTTCACACTAGGCCTCTTCCGCGGCGACGCGGTGGATCTCTGTTCGTCGTCGGGGAAGTTTGGCGGCGTTGGAACCGCAGGGAACGCGTTACACAATCTCCCATCCCGGTGCGGATTTGATGCTGATTTTTTCCCCCCCCATTTATCGTTGTATGCATTGTCCAGAATGCATTCAAACTCCTGAGCGCAAGACTATTGCTCTCTTGCGCTAGCAATGTGTCGGTACAATTCACGTTCAGACACTGTTAATTCATGAGTGCTTGAGCGTCGCTGACCTTCGTCTTTCTTATTAGTGTTGCCGCGGTCCGGTTCAGGTCCGGTTCATCCCTGATTTTTCCGAACCCCGAACTGGACCTCAGGTTCGGTTCAGCCTATTTCCCGAACCTTGAACCGGACCCCAGGTTCGGTTCAACGGGGTCCAGTTCAGGTTCAGAACCGGGTTCGAACCTTGAACCTATTTTGTTTCCATGAAATTTGAAAGTAGGCAGATTTTCGACACCTGTACCTGTGTTTCGATCTCTGGGAGGCATCCAAGCATTCAATCTACGCAGCATTGCTTCACCACACCTTTAGGGAAGGCCCTGGCTTCAAAAATAGATCTCAGTCCTGTTTGGTGGTTGACTCAAATTTCAACAATCATATTTTGATCAAAGTTGATGCATCTCCACTAGCTCAGAGTGGTTTCCAACCTTCCTCTTACTCTGACTTTTGAAATCGGGTGCCGACAACCTAATCCGAGGTATGAAGACATTGGTACACAACCATTCACACCGATTTGCTTTCATAGAAGCAGGTATACTTTCATGGTGAGCTGTCCGTGCCTAAATTCAGATGCTGTTTACATAGGTACAGTAGCTCTGCTGCAGCATCTCCTCCTCCTTCACCAAGCTATCTATCACCATTCAGTTTAAAGCCTTCCCGGCTTGAACACAGCTGTTTAAATTATATTAAGTACCCACTGTGAGGCTTGGAAATCATTTTTGTTTGATAGTATTCACAATATTTCTACACTCCACGTGGACTTGGCAGATGGCGAGGGACAGATTTGCCTCGCTAACAAGGTACAGAAGCAGGTAAAGCAATTTTTAGGAGACTTGCAAAGCTTGTCAAATGCTTTTTACAGGGGCGTAGACCAGAGGTTCGAACCGGTTCGAACCGGTTCAGCGAGGTTCAGCAAATTCTGAAATTTTTCGAACCTCGAACTGGACCCGGGGTTCGGTTCGCCGAACCTCACAGCCACTGAACCGGACTTGGGTCCGGTTCAGGTCCGGTTCAGGTTCGCCAGTGGTTCAGAACCTGACCGCGGCAACACTATTTCTTATAGTCTTGCTGAATTTCAAACTCGCGCTTCACAAGCCGGAACTCTCGCCGCAGAGCCTTCAAATGGCGCCGAATGGGAGTCCCTTCGAGTAGAGGTTCGTGGTATCTTGTCTTTCACTCCATCTTTACTGACGTCCGTCGGCTTCCAGTTGACCTACGACTTCGACTGTGAATTGAACGCAGGAAGAGCATCGATAGACTGCCAGAGTCGGCTCCATGCTGTCAAGATTCGTCTAGCTATAGGTATCCATCAAAATTCGCTTCCAACTGACTCATCTCTACGATAGAGTTCGCCATTCAATTGTTCTGCCGGGACTTCCATACAAGTTCGCTTGGTCACATCCAGAGGTATGTCAATGATTACTATGAATACAACCATAAGTTAACTCGAACCTTCTAGTGTACGAGCCATCTTCGATGTACCTCTCACGAGTGTACGGTGAGTTGTAATACTTCGACCGTCGCGAGCCTTGTACACCCATGTCTACCCTAAACTGAAGTCAAGTCGAGACTCAAGTCAGGCGGAACATTGGCTTGTCGGATAGGCTACACGGTGAGTCTAGTTCTCAGTTATCATTCCTCCATCATGTATACCGTACTGACTATCGTGCCGCATGAGGCGGGACCATGTGTAGTAGACACCTTCTATGTCTGCCTATTAGTCCTTGCTGACTATTGCACCGTGAGTTGCAATGCTTTCAAGTGTAACATCGTCAGCATTCCACTGACTTGACCTAGGTCTATTCTTGCCTCGATCAATCGAACGTTGGCTTGACTTGGCCTGAGGAACAGCCTGACGAAGGCATGGTGAGCCTAACTTGTCGTTCATTCGAGTTGGAGGTTGTACTGTGTCGGAAAATTTTATTCTGACTGGTAAGGTGCCACAAGGCCTTATAAGGCTACAAGAGCTCCAGCCCTCACAAGAGCCTTATAACGAACAAGAACTTTATAAGAGAAAGGCTTATAAGCCGTTGTAAGAGAGCGGGGTCAATAATGAAAATTGTAAGGAGCCTCTTTCAGTAGACCATATTGACTACGTAGTGCTTCAGTGGTTACGGACCATTATTTGTTACTTGTTCCAATTTATTATTTATTTATTCAATTATTTACTTACTGCTACTAGGCTGGCTCGAACTTGTGACCTCGCGCGTACAAATGAAATTTAAGGAAAGACAAAACTACTACTAGACCATTAGGCTGTTTAGTAGGTAGGTTGCTCTGTTCCTTTTATGGTACTCTCAACCTGCCACCTGCCAGGTCTCCCAGCCGAAGCCTCTCGGTGGTGTCCCGCGCGTCCATCTGCCTACTTACTTACTTCCCCTACGTGCTTACTTCTAGATTTATCCCTGTACTATTAATGCAAAGAGTCCTTTCTGGATAGAACTCCAGAAGTTGAACTCGAACCATAATTAAACTGTGTGGGGAGTAAAAAAAATTGTAGTGCTTGCCCAAGTAGTACTAGTAGAATTCAAGAGCTCAGGAACTCAATGTGTTCTGATCTGACAGGGTATCTCGGACAGTCAAATGGACGGTGCACAAGTCAATGTCACTGAGTGTATTGTAGTGAAGTGTAGGGCTCTGGAAATGTGATTGAAGGGAGGGCATGTCAAGGTCACAGAATGAAAAAAAATACGTACGATTGTGAAACAGTGCCTGGAAAACCAGGCTGGCGGGGATCTCGGGCTTGAATGAGAAGTTGCGCACATCGGAGCTGTGTCACGGAGCCTGGTGAAAAAAATTGGGGGATTCTGGAAAGGAAACCGTTAGTTGGGACGAGTGAGGGAAATAGAATATAAAAACTCACGGATACGAGTTGCGGCAGTGTTCTCGTGCTTGGACGTGACGGTGCGAAACTCGGAAATACACTGCCAAGTGTTTTGAAAAACTTGCGAGGAGTCTAACAGCAAGCGTTAAGACAAATCAAATTCAAAGGAAAGGACACGGATTAGTACGATTGGGGGAAGTCCTCCCGAGGAACCTTGAACTGCATCGAAATGAGGGGCTATACTATGTAACTACTCAGTGGAAATTCACAAGAGGTGCTCAAGACTTACCTCGCTGTTGAACATGAAACCAAATCGACTCGAGCATTCTAAGGAGAGAAAGATCAGTAAATTCCAGTTGAGTACGAATGTGGCACACTTACAACATGGATTCAACTTAACATCGGAGGTCAAACCTCGTGCGCAGAGGATCGCATTCATTAACTTCGAGGTCGACATCCGGGTACGACCACTGGGATAAGTGATTTAAAGCAAAGCTCAAGACCAAAATATTACCTCGAAATGACTGCTTAGAGTCAGTGCAAGTCCTGAATGCAATGTTGTCAATGTGAACAATTCAACAGAACCTAGAGGAAGATCAGTATTAGAGTTGAATTGTGAATGCGGTGGACGTACGGGGGGCTTCAACTTGAACTTAGATGTGTGAAGTCAAGTCAAGTTGGAGCTGACAGAAGGCCAGAGCGATCGTTCCAGCTTAGATCATTGCACTGCAGCTATAACCCGACGCAGGTAATTTGACGTAAAGCGGTTTAAGCGGATGTCAAAATCTTACTTTATATCGAAATTATCATGACTGCTTGTATGTTCTGCGTGGAATCTAACTTATGGGTCAGTACTCAAGTTGAATTGCAAACGCGGCAAGGTTACAGTACTTGTCAAGAACAAACCGGCTCACAAATCATGGAATCGATTCAGCTAAAGCATCAGAGTAAGCAAGTTGAACTCGAGGCCAGGCCGAAATCTCACAATGAATCCAAAGGACTCGTGCATCCGTACGGATTGAATACAACTCGACTAAGTGTGTTCGAGGAATTTAATCATCAAAACAGCTGGAGCCCCAGAATAAGTACTTGAACTTGAACTGAGGGTGAGAGTTGCACCTGGAATATTGAACGGAATCTAATTTATAACCTTGAGTCGACCTCTAAGTGCGACGCACTTGCAAGACTGGATTTGAACTTCGACTCGCCGAGTCGAAGCTGCCTAGCGGTAGTTGATCATGATGCAATGATTCAAGGACAACCCTGGGCAAGGTCAGTGCAAGTGATTTAAATGGAGGTCAAAATGAAGTCTGCGGCGTGAACATTCCTCGGGAGAGAGAATAAGAAGCTGAACGGCCCGAATCCCAGACTCGCTGAACGTTCTCGTCAGTACCAGCAATGACGGGTTGAAAAGGAGAAACGGGGCAGGGACCGAGTGAATAAATGAATGGAGGGAAACAATGGGGGCAAGTTGAGATAGGGAGTGTATACTAGAACTGAATTGGAGGAGGACAAGGACGGATACATGAGATGAAGGTGGAAAAGGAAGAATTGCCTAGTCAGGGCCACACGCATGAAGCCAAAGAAGGAATGCAAAGAGGGAGTCACATTCGTTACAGGTGGGTACATGGAGAGGCCACCGTATGAGGCGCATCAACGGTTGGGGGTGCCTTGGCTCCGGTGATCGTGCGCCCCGCACTCCTTTCTGCACGAGCAGGAACTTGACGGGTGGCATGGTGGTACGCGCGAGCGGTGCGTCGCTTCGGAGTCTGCGGCGCCCTGCACATTTGGGCGCTTTGATTGAGAACCACATCCCTGCATACCGTTTGCTTTCGTGCGAGTCGGACGGGGAGTGGAGGACGTGAGATAGCGCAGGTAGAGGGTGTGCAGGATGAGGAATTAATGCGCGAGTCGCAGGGGATGATGCTCGTTCACAGGACGCAGGAATCTGGGCGCAGCTGCACCAGATATTGAGGGCCTTGACACAGAGGAATGCAAGGGGCTAAAGCTTCTGCCAAAGGCAACCCGGGGAACGGAGGCGACAGATCCCACCCCTTCTCGCGTTTGGGCGACAAGCAACGGCTGCCGCGGGATCCGTCCTTGCTACGCACTGGGGGGCAGGTTCCGACCGCTCAGCCGTGGCTATGGTGCGCAGGTGCAGTAGACGAGGCACGACTCGGACGGGGTACAACCAACTCAGCCGCAAACGCGAACCGCCCAGCGAATGCGCCGGCGTCTCTATCCTTGCGGCATGGGGGCGCCTCGCGTCCGGATGGAGTCGAGAGATGCAACGTGGGGCGGAGCACGGAAGCGAATGAGACCCCGTGCGCACGCGTCCTCTGTCGGGACGGTCAGTGTTGACAGGAGATGGAAGTGCCAAGAGCCGCACCATGCGGTGTTGCATCCGCCGTATGTGACACTGACACGGTGAGCAAGAGCTTGGGACTCCCCATAGTCGGCGAGGGCCGCACCGACTATCGGCCCTTACGAAGGACCCAGCCAGCACGGTGGTGGGTTGGTGGGCGCTGCGAGCGGAGTTAGGCGGTGCATCAAGTGTATAACGACGGAGAGGCCCACCTGGCAGCATTGGTGAAGGACTACAAACGCCGCCGCCCGGGGATCTGAGGTGTACGCCAGTATGTGGTGTGGAGTGTCATGGGTGGAGTTCATTGGTTGATGTGAAGGTGATTCGACAATCTGAAGGACGGAATTAGTAGGCATGCATATTATTAGACGGACCGCTTTCCCGATTTTCACCTCATGTTGAAGGAATAATAGGTTGCGGAAGATTCGATGTGGCGAGCTGAGTCGCCTGGACCTTGCAGTGGCCTTTAAGGACGCCTTGAATGGCCAAGGCAGGCGTGCAAGTCAAGGGCAAGTGCAAGCAGAATCAGATCGATTTACACACCCAATTGGTGTCTACGAGGCCATAGGACCGAGTGGGAGGTTGCTGGGTATCGAACAAGTGAAGCCAAGGAAAGTTCAATTTGGAAGGGCTTGCAAGAGGGAGCGCACGCTCCAAGGGGGTCCAAAGATAAGAAAAAATGATATCACCTACAATTTTTTTTGCTGGCCTGTTGGGCGGTCAACCTACCAACCTACCGTGGGAAACCTTCCTTTTTGGGAACGGGTATCTCTGGAAGGCGCCCCAAGTAAGCCTTCGAGCTCCTCATGCGGTACAACCACCAGCGGCAACAAATTTCTGGCATCTTAGTAGTTGACCTATCCATAAGCTTCTTGATGGTGCTTATTCACTCCGGGAACCTCTGCCAGTGCGAAGCACACCTCAATGTTAGCTGGACGGTATAAACCTGTGTTAAGTATGGCCAAATATAGCTTCGTTCAACTTCCCTGGGTTAGGATTAGCTGATATTCCAGTCATTCAGCATGAAACTTACCTCCTCCTTGCCATTTTGGAGCTCCACTACTGCCGTGAAATTTCAGACCATAGTCCTGACCTTCCCAAATGAATTCTAGATGCGGTCAAACGTGGTCTGGATGATTCAGGCCCCATAGTGACCTCAGTCTGATATCCCGAATGAAAAATTGCCGCACTTGCATATGTTTAGTCCTCACATTTGTCCCAAGCTATGACAAACATTGCTCTCAGGCGGATCTAACCCCTAGGATGTCGTGTAAACATCTGGGGAAGTCTTAGCAACATCGAAAGACTAGCCGCAGGCCTAAAGGACAACCAGGGCTTCAACTTGGGCAGAAATAAAATTGCATACAATTTTTTTTCCGGCGGTCAGGGACCAACCTACCTACCCTACCCTATATGGGCAATGCTTATCTTTGGGCCCCCTTGGCGCGCTCGTAAGAGCGAGGTTGTTTGCTTATATTTATCTTACAAGCGTCTTATAACGTGATCCTCTTGTAAGAGCTTTGACAAATTTCCGACATGAGCATCCATGCCTTAGGGGCGAGCCAATCAAGTCGGACGATGCAGAGTGATTCAAAGGTACGTTTCTCTACCAAGACATCCTACTGCTAACTCGAGTTGTAGCCTCTCGTATTACCTTCGAGCGGTGCTTTGCAGGCATCTCGGGCAACACCAGTCTGCACGTAAGCCTTGCTCTTGCTCACGACTTCGTTCGTTCGCGGATTAGTCCTTTGTGGCAATTTGTTGAAGTTGAAGTTTGCGGGAACCGGCCGTGGCCGAGATCATGTAAGCTTTTACGTCTTCATTTGCGCTTTCCTCGTGCTGACTTAGTCTTAAACTTGGACCTGAATTCCGACTTGTTCAACTCGAACTGGATTCGATGCAAGGTATGTGTGGAGATATTCCCCCTCGGAACTCCTGCTTATTGACTTTCAGTGAAACCCGACAAATCCAAGGCCTCCATTTGGATTTGACTGCGCGCGAGTCGGATACAGAGAAGTTCAACTTTATGTTCCATTTCACTCGGGTACTGGTGATGATAAAGCTGGTAAGGCCGACAAGCGGCACGGCCCGCTACCTAAGGACTGATAAAATAATCTATTCAATTTGGCTGCTCGCCATGTATACGTAGGGTGTGGTATAGTAGGTAAAACAACTGGATATATGTATGAACGAAAGGAGTTGAGATCCAATTCGGTAAGGAGGAGCGATGAGCGAACGATTACTTGCGTCCCGGTCCCTGTCTCGTCCTCTTCGGCGGGCTTGGCGTCACCTTGGATCCAAAGCTATCGAATGCAGTGTCCGCAGCATTGTCCCTCGGTCTCTTCCTAGAAGGGGTCTCAGCGGAGAAGTGCCGACCTTCAGGTAGCGCTGGAACAGCTGGACTCCACGGTTGGCCATCCCCATGGTCGAGAATCTTGAGCCTTTCGATGAGAATGTGGTATATCTGGTGGACTTGAGTCAGAAGCTGATACATTTAGGAGGAGTCGGCCACTCACCTTCTTGTTGGTCATTGGTTTGCCTTTCTCATTCGTCTGGCCCGTGATCACATACGTGACGAGTGAGACCATCACGAGAACGAGGGTGCCTCCAGTGAGCTTCTCATAGAGCTCATGCGGAGCGATCAAGCTGCCGTCGACGTCCCTGTAGTCCCGTTGGACGAGTTTGGCTTTGTCATGCGCGAAGTATGGGCCTTTATGGTCGGGGAGCCTGTTAGGCGGGTACGTGTCGCCAACTTGACGTTCTAGCATACGCTTCGTTAGCTCCCAATCGGAACTGAGAACCTGCTTCGTACCGATAACTTGCGCCGCAGCATCCATATCAACATCACCCAAATTATCCGATTTCTCGCTCGATTTTTCTGTCGAGTCGACCTTGGTGATTCTCTTGCGAGGAGTACGCAGGGCGGACGAAGAATTATCCTTGCTGTTGTCGTTGGGAACCTGAAAAGATTTCAGCATACAAGTCGCCCGCGGAAAAGATCCTACGCATGAACCTCGTAGGTCTTGTGAAGGCGCAGCAGTAGCACAATGTCTTCGACTGCCTCGCTTCCACCTTCCCCTTCTCCGCAGGTGATGCATTTGGTGACATCGAAATTCTGGATCAATTCCGGTAAGTATATGCACATCAGAAGACACAATTGGCCACCTCGCCCCTCTCTTTCTCCTGGGCCTCGTCAGCGGCACGGATCGTATCGCATACTGCCGCCCCATTGACGAACATGGTACGTAGCTGGTCCGGCGCCGCCTTGGGGCACCGGAGGGCCAGAACCATCCGATGAGACTTCGAACCGACGTCGGTGTATGGCTGTACATATGTTAGTCGGTTGTGAGCGTAAACTTTAGGGTACTTGCAAGTTTACTCGCAGGGGGGGAGTTCTTGGGGTATGTCGCCATCCACATCCCCTGCGCTTGAGATCCGATTTCGGCGATGAAACTGGCGACGAAAGGTGTGCCGGCGAAATTTTCATAGTAGATGTTGCCACTGAAGTTGGGCTTTGCTCGAATGAAGGTTGCGTCAAGTTCGTGGGCACACAAGTTGGTGTCACCCTGAGCTTTGGCCTCGTCAACGATGCCATCGTACATAGTTTTACCGGATTTACGCTCGATAGTGCAGCGACGCAAGGTGATTGAACTCATCCTGGCGGTGAAAAGAGAATGGAGGAAAGGAAGGTGTAAGAGAATGAAAAGGAGCGATGGGCCGGATCCCGTATTTATGTCGCAGTCTTAGAACGCCCAAGAATGTCAGAGAATATTCGAGGGACATTCCGAGAAGTTCCACCGACTCACCGACCAAAGCCACTTATCTCCGTTTGATGTGTTTGCGGCGTATGCACTTAGGAGGCGGGGGTCCAAGGTCGTTGCTATCTGGGCAGGCTCGCTTTGAGGTACCACCCACATCCATCCCCAATATCTTCACGACTCGAGCACGTCGACGAGGGCGGGAAGTGGAGGTCGCCGGCTGTGGCGGTGCTCCGGCAATCAAACAAGATTTGGCCTTTTGCAAGCACGCCAATCGGCGCGCATCGTCGTCAGCGGTCTCTCCCATTGTTTCCTCCACATCGGGCAAGGCCTGCGCCGAGAAATTGTCAACCAGGTATCTCTGGGCTTCTGCGGCCTCTTCTGTGGTGCCGTACTGCATTATCGTCTGGTGACAGAGCATGTCCAGTCGACAGAATTCGTTGCGGACGTCCTGGTTAGGGTGCCGCTGCAAAACTTTCTGGCTGAAAGGGCGAAGAATGAAGACTCCATTCAGAGATTTGGCGCGTGAGAGCATTACATATGGTGATTCTGTCCCACTTGTACTTTCCAAATCTACAATAACGACAGCCAGAGTTTTGCCTTGCACTTTATGGGCCGTCATTGCGAATCTGGGCACTATAGGGATTTGTGTTCACTTAATCAGGCATTTTTTCCCTGAATCCGGATGAATGAACGTCATACTCACTGTCTCGCTCAGGATGGCCGCATGTTTCGGAGGAAGATTTGGCAATGGAGGTCCCGTCATATCTGGTATGTACACAATGCATGACTGCAAATATCTGTCGTCTGATTCGTCCGCAGTGTAGCGTATTTGCTTTACAATTCCTGTAGCTCCGTTTACAATGCCGTTCTCAACATCGAAATTCTGTGTGATCATAACCGGCATTCCTATGGTTAGAGGGAGACGTCCCAGACGGTATTTCTCCGGAGTGTACTCTGTACAAGAGATGCTCACGAAGTTCAGGATTCGTGATTTGGGTTCCGTCACTTCGCGCATCTTTGGCGTAGTACCAGTGGAGCTCGTTACCCGTTTTTGCAGCATAGACTTGAGCTGCCTTCTCGTTCAGTGCATCCTTCAATTCATTGCTCAATACAATAATAGGTACATGTTCCAGTCGGGATTCCGTCCAGTCTGGTCGCAGCTCGGTGATTAATCTTGAATTCAAGATGGCGAAGTCGTCATCTGTGCATCTGCCTTGTCGAAGTCGGCCAAGTAAGTCCACAAACAGCACCATTTCGGGATCAGCGTCATCCAGTTCCCCCGTGTTCTCATTTATTCTTCGCTGCACGCGTTCAATCTTCGTCAATGTGACTACAATTTTGACAGAAAGCCACAGGAGTTTCCCCAGGATGTTCTCTTGTCCTCTCTTCCCTGCCGCGCTCTCTGTGTCGGTACTGATTTTCGCATACAGGCTTTTTTCGCCGACTGGAGGTAACTGAGCAAAATCCCCCGCAAAAATTATGTTTACACCCCCGAATATCGCAGTATTCCCTTTGGCTTCAATCAAGGCACGGCTAACTTGTAACAACAGCGAGCATCCAACCATTGACACTTCATCAATAAATAAATAGTCAACTCCTTCCCACATCGCAGTAAGATCTCGCCGTGTTCTGCTTTGAGATGAGTTGTCGGAGCGTTGATTGATACACAGAGCAGAGTGTAATGTCATGCCATTGATATTTCTCGCTGCCACTCCGGTGTAAGCAGCAAGGCGGAGTCTGCGGCTTTGACCTCGCAAGGAGAAGAAATCTTGCAAAGCCTGAATTACGCGAGACTTCCCAGTGCCACCTGGGCCAGTGAGAAACATTCGTAACTGTTCAGGTTTGTTTTCTAGACTATGGTATGCGATGATCCGAAACGCGTGAGCCTGCTCTTTGTTCAGCGTCCACTTGGCTATATGGGCTTCAATATCCACATTTTGTACCGGTTCCGAGGCTCTGATATCTTGTCGGATTTGAGGTGATTCATTGGGTGCTGAGAAAGCGTTGCAGAACGCTGATCCGTCCTCAATCAGGGAATTTTTCGGGGCATTAGAGACAGGCTGGGGTGGTGCAACTCTTGCCGCCTCACAAGAGGCACTTTTCTTGGACTGCTCTCGCCGATCATTGTAGGCTTTCTCCCAGATATCTTCGGAGTGTGTATCCATTACAAGGTGAATACCTCGAGGCTCATTTCCATCTTCCATTGGATGATCTCTGTCCCCAGATATTGTAGATGTGTTGTCTGGAATGTTGTATAACCCTGCGCTCTCGGCATAACTGAGACATTCAAGGACAGCCTCGTGGGATTGAGCTTTTTAACAGAAAATCGTCCAGTGATATTCTCCAGATGGTTGAGAATCATTTCTTCAGTCACATCTTCTCCAGAAAAATCATCATCGCTCTCTCGGCGGCGGCTACGACGAACTGCTAGTTTAACGGCACGTCTCGCCAGGTATCGTTTCTCCGCAAAATGGTCATCACGGCTATCCCGGCACTCGTGGAGGATTTGCATATTGTTCATTTTGAATGTCACAGATTCCAGACAATTCTGTGTAAAGGTGGTAAAAGCCTCTTCCCAAGACTGCCCTGGAGATCGCAAGTCTGACGCACGGCGCCAAGGCTTGAAAAAAATCAACATCAATCGGCAGTACCGGGGGTAGACGGATGGTCTGTCTCGTCGCGGGATCCCGGGCCCAATGGGCACTGGAACAAGCGAGTCATCTGGACTGCGGACTCGGAGGAGGTGGGTTTTTTCTTGATCATGTCCCTTGAGTAGAGGTACTCGCGGTCGTTTTCGAGCCTTTGAGTTGAGTATAAATTTCCCATCTTCCATCTCGTATTCGGGTGTGTCTTCACTGGTGTCATCATCAAATATTCCATCCTCGAAGCTGAACTCTTCATGGGCCCCTTCGTGAACATCACTGGTCGATTTCCTCATGTGCTTCCGGCGATCAGAGGACTTTTTCACCCGGTCAACGCGTGCGATGAAGTCCCAAACAGAAATTTGATTCAGTTCATTGCCGCGCATGAGGTAATCAGCGACTTGATTCCCCATAGGCACCAGCCTACCATCTTCATCGAAGGACACTCGAATTTCCTGATTATCATCGCTCATGTCGTCCATGTCCTCCAGGTCTTGTGGATCAAGTTCGTCACTGAAAATTTGAGCATCCAGCTCATCACCGAAGTCTGATTCAACGTCCGATTCAGAATCAACAGTTTCTTTATTCTCCGGCGGGCTGAGGGCATTTTTCTCAGGGTAACATTCTGGACTTGGATCCTCTTTGTTGATCAGGTTCTCGAAGGATGTCCAGTAAAAATTCCGTTATGAATGGCTGGTAAAGTGGTCTTCAAAGTCCAACAGGTATGAGGCAACTTGCTGCCCAGAGAGTTCTTGTTGGGACAACATAGCATACGCACAGTTTTGAAGCATCTTCTTGGCACAGGTCGCTAGGTCATCTTCGAGAGGGTTGAATTCACCCAATTTCCTCACTGCGAGTTCGAGCATGGAAAACACGACGTGAGTCTTCAATTGAGTTTTCGTTATATAATCTGTGATGTAGTACAGTATCGCCTTCGCAGATGCACCAGAGCCAATAAACTCTATGTCCATATTACACCGTATTGCCTCAATTATAGTCAGGTTGAAATTATTCACCAGGCCATCCAGACAGCGTAGACAAATCTCACCCGTTTCTGGGTCAAAGGAACTTTCGGCCTGGAAATTATCTTCATATAAATCGAAGCGGCAGGTCTTAGGCTCCAGTGGTCCACGCCAATGCTTGAAGCAAGTTTTCGAATGTCCGTGAATTTGACATTGGGAGACAACATTGCGAAGGTCTTTTTGACGTTCGGCGGAAAATGACTGTGTATCTGGGTCAACGGGTATTCCTCAAACGGAACAAGGATGATATTTGTTGGAAGGTACATTCAAGTTCGGATCTGGATCCTCTGGGACGAAATTGGAGATTGTGTCGTCCAGAAATGCCAAAAGTCGCCTCCCGAACTCCATATCCAAGGGGTCATTACTGAGTGCTCACTTTTTAATCTCGTTGGGATTCAAACCACCCTCGACCCAGACTAGCATATGACAATGGAGTGTGTCTCGGCCTTGAGCTTCTACACAACCATAGTAGCCTTTGACGACTCCGAGAATTCCGCCTTCAAGATTTTTCTCATCCGGATCATAGCCAAGGAGCGTGGTAATAAATGCTTTCATGTAGATATTGAAAAACTGTGCTGCAACAACTGGATTCTTGGCAACGAGGACAGACTGATCCCAATAGTTTGGAATATCTTTGGGAAGCAGAGAATCAATATCAATTTCCACGCCAGCCAGAAACTTCACAATGGGGTTGTATACATACATCAGCCGGGTTGATTGTTATATAGAAACTGGGAAGTCCCTTCTCAATCATGAGGCCCCGAATTTCGTTCCGCATGGCTATACGAGCGGCAGAGGAGCCTGGAATTGAGGCAGCGACACCATTGACTTGCTTGAGTAGATTGAGCACTTTCCGCTCTTCCTCATTCTGTGGGGCAGCAGATTCACCATTTGCAACTCGCTCCGAGATTCTCTTGACTACCTCAGGGGATACGGATGCAAATTAGGAAGCGACCGCTGCAAAGTGATTTCGTTTCACCTTTAAACCGGTGTGCAGCAGCATTTCATGGCATTGCAATATGTTAAATGCTGTAAACAGGAAGGACGGATGCTCTTGGAACCGTGGATCAGCTAACTTCAACAGATGCTTAACGTGATACTTCAAAGACACAGGGACGGTTCGTTTAGAGTCATTGGGACCGCCAATTCCATACGGGAAGAGGGTGGGGTATATCAAGGGAAACAGCAGACTGTCTTTGTTGAATTCATTGGCCGGCTCACGATCATGCGGAATTTGAACATAACCGCCTCCTCTCTTCTTGACATGACGGAGAGCTGCAGCTCTGAGTTCATTTGATGAGGCATGGCAATCGACGTCAGCTATCATAATATTTTGAAACGGGATGAAGGTGTCAGGTCTTGTAGAAGGATCCGGTGCCTGGTTAGAGTCGTAGCGGGACATGGCTGTGTCGTTCGCAGCGTTGGCTCGAATGTTTTCAACATTAAACGGTAGAACGGAATTTTTTTCGAGATGCTGAAGACAGTCCTCGTTGATTTTAATATCGGAATATAGTGGGTTGTGCTCTTTCAACCATTGTAGGGCATTCCTCACACGCGTGGCACTCACAGCCAAAGGTTTAGCATGTTCACGGAGCCATTCCGGAGACGGGGGAGAAGCACCAACGAATAAAACACAAATAGGGGCAGTTATTTCTTCAATTGGTGGGGGAAGGATGTCTGCGACTCGGGATGGTTGTTGTGGGTAAATTATGATGTGACCCTTGATGCCTCGCTGCGTATTCTGCAGAACTAGATCCTGGTTCTCTTCTTTGAGTTGAATTATCCAGCACTTTGAACGACAACGTGCAATCATGGCCTCTTCTATCACTGTGAGATTCTTCAGTTCGTTGGGAACAGGCCCCAGGAACGTTCTGTTAGCCAAAGACAAGGCCGGCAATTTTTTATTTTTCAACGATGAATGGCATGGTTTGCAGAGTGACAGTATTGGTTCGCCACTAACTGAAGAGGACACACCATCTGGATCCAGGAGCACATCACGTAGGGCACCTTCGTCAAAAGGCATGGCAGGCGGGATGCAGCCCGGATGGAGCCATTTGTACTGATCAAGTAGGTGAGCCTCGTCAGATTTCAGGTCGGGCCTTTTCAAAATCTATATAAGAATTCACAACAGTTTGTCTCTGACCACATAACCTGATTGGCTGCTGGGCCAGTTGTCCGAGACAAACCGCTCCACGTGACGTCATTTTGCACCACTGCTCCACCCTATTGCTGAAGGCCCCACCCAACTGTTGGAATTCTATTTATGAACTGTTGAGATGTTGAATACCTCGCTGGAACATAACTGCCAACCTAAAGAACGCAAACAGAACGTCGGTTGGCCCGGAAGCATGGTCAATTACCGGGTGAAGAAGAGATGCTGACTGCCTATCTTTCTCTCGGCAATTGTAGAGGATGAATGCCGGCCAGATGAAGGCGGGGATGAAGGCAAGAATTGACATTGGGATCAACGCTGGTTTTCACTGCATTGCACAGCTTGATAGCCGCGGGTCGGCAAGCTGATGCGAGCCGCAGCTATCCTCCGCTAGGTCTCGGCTAGGCGTCGGCTAGAATTTCCGCAGTGATTTCCGCCTCCTGCGAGTTCATGCCAAGTTTTAATATAACAGCAGATGGTTATGAAGGCCAAGGTGGACTTTGAGGAGAAGGGGCATGATGACAGCCTGCAGAATAGATAATGTTTTTGCAAGGAGGATGGAGGCAGCATTTCTTGAACACTGAATGACAAAAGTGAGGGAGTTGTGCAAGAAGTCAGCCTTCTCAAGTTGAAGGCAGGATGTTGGAACTTTTTAAGTGGATCAATTACTGGAACCCGCCATGAATTGATGGGGAGAACAGGTTACTTTGAAATGCAACATTCTGAAGGAGTACTTGGAAATGATTTCCATCCGGCTTTTGAGGTAACACAGACTATCATGATTGCTGAAGGATGATTCTGTTGGTGCGTTCTGCCGATGAGGCCGTGAGGAATCAACCGAAGGTTGGTGACGAGCGGCATGATTGGATGTCAGGCTATCAGGCCTCATTTTCCACCTCTCCGAACATTCCGTAGCGTAGCATGGGCAAACTGCTAGTATCCTTTATACAATCATTGAAAGTCAGTGAACAATGAGAACGAAGAGGAGTGGCCTCGGCACAGGAGGCGCAGGTGAAAGTTGAGAGTGCTTCCGAGGAGGTTTGATCCCTGAATAGAAACAGGAGTTTATTTTTCAATGACTGTGGTACGAGCTGCGGCCAGGATTCACGGATCAACTTGAGCTGCTCATTATACCATGTTAGTTTGTCAGTGGTTTCTTGCTGCGACCGGTCAGCTCTTTTCCCTCTCCGTAGATGAATGATATGGTCCTTCAACTTCCGTCGCAACTGACCGATGCTATCTGAGCGTTGATGTTCGATGTTCAAGTTCGATAAAATTCTACACAAGGAGTTCGGAGAGGCATTACTTCCATGAACGGCAGTCAATATATGGACCTGCAGGTCCGGATCAATTTTATTTCCCTGCCATTCATTGCATATATCAGCGCAGTCAGGTAGCGAGACGGCATTTGGGAGTGAAATCGGAGGATGTGATTGGGAAAACTGTGTGCAACGTCCGGAGATCACATGCTGTGTAATTTCAGCACACAGCCAATCAACCATTGATTTTTCTGGAACGTGAATGCGATGCAGGGCAGCAATAGACAGTAGAACAGGTCTGCGATGGCTCTCGAAGGAATTGAAAAAATCAGCCACGGATGCAGACGAGCGAGTTTCGACACCGGCAGACGAAATGGTCCCTGCATAGCGGCGTAGAGCCGCACGCAATTTCAAACGCACATTTCGAACGCCTGAAACATGCAAATTCAATGCAGAAACTACATGGGAGAGGCTTTCTGTTGATATTTGCTTGTGATCGGCATTAAGAATGATATTTAGAACACATTCGGACATGTAAGCGGGCGATGTAAATTCCTGGGAAAGGGCACGGCAAGCTGAGCGATCGGGACGAGGGGTCATAGATGCGTCGACAGTGTGGTCGGCGCAAGTGCCGGTCATGATGTGGTGAATCAAAACTTGTCTGCATTCAATCAAGGTGAGATTTAGATACGGTATGGCATGTAAATCAAGAGCTCGGTGTATCGTTTGTAAATCAGCATGGAAAACAGAAATGCGAGATCGCGTAGCATGATGCCCAAGGAAGACGTCACGGATAATGTTCAAAGAAGTCATGGGAGTCATAAATTCAGGGTGTCGAACAGACGAAGAGGTGGATGGGCAACGACATGCCGATAGTTCATCGCAGTCGCACACCCGCTGAGAGCCTATTTTAGATGCGTGAGCCGGGGAGAACTGTGCTATCAAGGAATGATGCTCACGCTCAGAAAGCACACCTTGAACTTGAGCAACAGGCTCGGCATCAACGTCCATGGGACAAGTCTGGGAGGCATTTTGTGACGAGCCTGAGAAGAAGAAGATTAGCAAATTGAGCTTCAAGATGTTGACCGTTACCTGTGCGGGGTCCGAGGCAAACAACGCCGGAAGACAGATCGAAAAAAGCATTTGGGAGAGTCTCACGGCACAGGAACGACCAATCGCGGCCCAGGACAATATCATAGGGAAGATCCGAGGTCACAGCGAGATCCATGTGCATAGTGCATCTAGAACCATTGCACGGCAGAGAGAGAGCACCAGAAGCAACGGCGCCGCGAGTCGAGATCCCGGAAGACAAGATCCATCCCACAGCCAACAGAGATCTTTCGGATTCAGGATTGAAAGACGTGGACACAGGGATGTTGCAGAATGTTGCGGAGGAAGACATTGGCAAAGCAGAGATGGGAGCGTCGGAGCGGTGGTGGTGGTGGGGGTGGTCAGAAAGAAGCATCTAGAAAGTCGCCACGTCGACAGATCAACGGCAGATGCGGCCGTGGAGCTGCTTACGCGAAAAAAGCTGAGTAAAAATGGAGTTTGCTGCGAGTTGTCACTGATAGGGCGCCCTATAGAAACCCTTACCTAATGGTAGCGGGAATTTAGGAGGGATTGCGGGCGGAGCGCAACGCGTTGCAAAGACAGGCGCCTCCGGGCGCTTATTCAGGAACAACTGCGGGACGGAGCCCTGTAAGGTCGTGACGAGCGACTCACAGGTGCATTTTCTCTCAGGGTTCAATCAAATCTGCGGAGGATGCGATAGTCAGTACTTGAGCTGAATGAAGTGGTTTAGAAGATACTTACTTGAGTAGGGACGTGCAAGGTGAAAATATTGAAACACCGCGCTGATAGCCCAATTTCAAGCGCAGTAGTCGAAATCTAGAAGGAAATCCTGAGCGTGAATTACAGGGTCCTACATAGATAGTCCCAGACGTAATGCGCAATCCCACATTAATTTCAGCAGCCGAGATAATAAGCAAGCGCAGCGGAGGAATCGGACTCGGCGGGAGGAGACCCTGCAATTAAAGCGCAAAATCTTCGCTACAACGTCCAACGTGGCTGCGGGAAACTTATAGATTATCTCACCGAGCACCCATTCAAGTTTGAGTACGATAACTTCCTAGAGTCGGGCTGGTCAATCAGAATTTCCGCGGCTGAGTTAGTGCAGCTTCGGTGGGAGCGAAAGGCGTGGAATGAACGCTGGCTGTGTCGCCGAACAGCTTATTCAGCACCACCAGGGATAAGCTGACTAATTAATGCACTACAAAGACTGAATGAGCTCGCACTCGAATGGCCCGTCAAAGATTGAAACAGGCCAGTACTCGGAAGGAAGCAGTCCCAAAGAGATCGAACACATAGGGAGGACCCACTGCCGGTGAGCCAGATGTACTGAGTGGCAATTTTGAGCAGGAGTGTACGGCGGCATGTATTGTGCAGCGATGTACAACCGCGACACAGCGAGACGTTATATGAGTATCCGACAGAAGGCATTCGTACGGCGAACCGCGCGTTGTTTGTGCTTCGATATGGTATCGCTCGGGAAGGCGCGTCACAATACTCGAAGGATGCCTTCAGGAACATAGTCGAATTTTGCCGGCTAGGGTTACCGTGACACAGAGCCCGAAAGGAAAGAAGGGGCGGGGGTGTGGCATCAAAGGAAATGCGAAGGAAGGGAGCCGACGGTTTCAATGAGATCGATAAGAGGAAGAGCGGAAGCCGTGAAAATGAAGAAGAGCTGCCACTGGGCAACTCCAACGGGAACGGCAGCGTGGCGGGGGCGCCTCGAGCGAACGCGAACGCGAGCGAGGGAAAAGAACGGCGACGAGTGGAAGTACCAAAAAAACGAAGAGACGTAGAAAGAAATAAAATGAAGGGAGTAGAAGCTCACCAATCTCCGCATTCTCCACCGCGCTCGCCAAAGAAACTGTGCGCCGTCCCAAGGGATACACCCCACGCCGCGTCGCCTACACGATGATCGAGCCGGTATCGATCTGCATGCACGCGGCGTCAGTGTGCAATACACGAGGAGGGGGCGGAGGGAAGGAGGGGGGAATGAGGAGGACGGGCGGCTGGAGAGACAAGAAGAGGAGAGGAGATGATGCATGATGGGAATGGGTGGGGTTTCGTCGGCGTACCGAGTCGACCGAGGAGGGGAAGGGAAATAGGACGGGGCGCGTGGAGGAACGGGAACGACGCACCAATATCGATGATACAAAAGCTTCGGCGGCGGCGGATGCGGGACGCACCATGGAGAACGCGGAGACGGGCGGCGTCGGCGAGCTAGCGCGGGCTCGTGGGGCGGGGCGGATGTCTGTGGTGCATTGTGCGGGCGTGGGAGCGACGACGCGTGAGTCAATCAGCTGCACCAGGCGGCGGGCGACGACGCGAAGGCGTCGGAAGTTCGCGTGGAGCCACGGCGGCGCGTGACGTGGCGGGCGGCGGCGACGGTGGCAACGAGGGGAGCGGGGGACGCGGCGGGGCACGTGCGGCGGGGCGCGTGCGGCGGGGGCGGGCGAACGACGCGAAGTCAGGCGCGAGTTCCGTTCGAGGCTTGGAGATCGGCGGGAGGGGCGCATGACGTGGCGGGTGGCTGCAACGGTGCAAAGGAGTAGGAGCGTGGGGAAGGGCCGGGGCGCGTGCGCAACGGCGCGGACGACACCGCGGCATCGGCGGCACGAGTTGGAGTCGAGGGTGGTGGAAAGGGAGCAGAGGGTTAGGATGGATGAGGCTGTGACGTGTTGATCACGGCGCCTGATGGCCGGCGAGTCGCACGAGAGAGGGTTTTGACGGCGCAGCGGCAGCGGAGGCAGCGGCGAGCGCAGGAGTGTTCCGCTCAGCGCAGCGGGAACGGTTTTTTTGAGGTGAATTGTTTAGGTAGTTTCTGGTCATTCAAGTTGGCACCGCTCAACTACAGACTACGCGCCTGCAACGGTTCAGAAAGTCCGTTTGTCCGCCACAGTGCTTTATTCTTGTGATCTGCACTGCGGTGGCCATTTTGATTTACCCCGAGTAAAGGGAGTAAGAAAACCTATATGGTGTCCTCGGGTTTTACCCCTGATTGTACCCAGAATTTTACCCCATGTAAATTGGGCATGATTTTTCCGGCTGGAAATGGAACAATTGTTTTCCAAGGAAAATTCCCAGCTCCGCCCAGAAAAAATTCCCACCCGCCAGACTTGATTTTTCATGCGGAAAAATGATTCCATTTCGAGCCAGAGAAAGTGTGCCTAATTTTATATTTGGGTAAAATTCGGAGGTAAAACCCGGAGG
>JARJLE010000435.1:0-41629 GCA_029289555.1 Mycena latifolia | reverse complement strand
TTTCCTATAGCCCAGCGATAAAATCTGCTGCAAGCATTCCTTGCATTGACGTTGCAGAGAATTCTTGCTTCACCGGAAGGAGTTAGAAGTTCTGGATGCGTACAATCAAGCCGCCTGGCAAGTAGGGACGATGCTCTGAATCTTCCCCAGTGCCATTGATTCGATTTGGCCGCCGTTGCCATTCGCAATTTCCTGGAGGCTGGTGTAGTGCCATTGTAGACTTTGTGAGCTTGTTGTGAGCGATGTGCTGGCGGTGTAGCTGCGAAATCGCCGGCTATTACTTTCCCGGCAGCCGAAGTCTAGTACTCAAGCCGAACTCTGCCGATATGGGCGCTTCAACAAAATTAGATGCATCCCGCACAGACAAGCCCGAGGGTCGAACCTCCCCATATTTTCCTGGGCCACCGTGGGCACTCCGCGAGTCATATTCAAGCGGTCTACGAATGCGCATTCGTGACGAAAATGCCAAGTACATTCTTCTCTAAAATTTTTAGCTGTGACGAGGAGCCTTAGGCATATTTTCCCCGCGAAGCGCTCCTCGCGTTTGTCTCGTACGCCAAGAACGACCCCATGTTTAACATGGTATTGTTCAATTCCGAAAGCTGGCGCAACTCGTTTAGTAGCTAACGTCGATCGATCGAAGTTGACTCTCAACAGGACAGCCGATGGTATCAAGTTCCTTTCTCTCCATTAATCATTGATGTATGGCCTCTGGACAGCGGAGGCGGATAAAATGCACTGGGGAGAAGCGAATGCATATACTCGTCGCGCTCTTATATTGCGACCGACATACAGTGTGAACACACTTCACTTCCGACCCCTTACCCGATGCACGGCTCGAACACCGATTTATATCTGTACATGCCGCAGAAGCCATTTCGCACGCTGTGAATCTCGGACTCCGTCCGGCCCTCCAAGCTTCACGCCCAGTCTTGCATCTTTCGCACTTCGCTCGCGCCCGCCGTGTAGTACATATTCAAAAAATCCGCTCGCATCCCATATCATCATGGCCTCAAGCCCTAATGTACACGCGAAACTGGCCAACGCAATTTACACACGAACTGATATGTACACGCGCCTACGGCGCTGGCGTCTCGACGAACATCTGCGCGACATGAACGGCGGGTAGCGCTCCCCCTGCGCCGCGTCCGCCTGTGCCGCCACGTCTCTTACC
The DNA here is from genome assembly GCA_029289555.1 of Mycena latifolia. Classification (NCBI taxonomy): domain Eukaryota; kingdom Fungi; phylum Basidiomycota; class Agaricomycetes; order Agaricales; family Mycenaceae; genus Mycena; species Mycena latifolia. Next base: position 40,455 of record JARJLE010000435.1, on the reverse strand, counting down.
GCTTGCACATCTTCTGCGGAGAGCGTGAGGCGCGCCGCCCGCGGCGATGTTCTCGTGAAGGTACTGCGCGGAGAAAATGTAAGTGTATACTCAAGATGAAGATGAAGAGGGGAGGCGGAACGCACCTTGATCTTCTTCGTCCCGGGGATGGGAATAACGTCGTCGCCCTGTGCGAGCAGCCACGCGAGTGCGACTTGCCCGCCGCTCGCGCCGTTGTATTTCGCGCCGATGGCCTTGAGCCCTCCGCGGCTTGAGGATGTTCGGGAAGTTCTCTGCGTTGTACCTGAATTGGCGGTGAGGCCATGCCTGACGGGAGCACGGGGAGTATGCGTACCTGGCGACCATGCACCGGAAGTCCGTCGCGTCAAAGTCGTCCGGAGATTTCTGGGCAGCCATTTACATCCGGCGCGATGGGAGATGATGGGAGGGGGAAGACGCACATATTGCCCGTAAGCAGGCCGCGGCCGAGGGGCGAGTACGCGACGATCTTGACGCCGAGCTCGCGCGCTGTGGCGAGGAGGTTGATCTTCGGGTCCTCGATGTCGAGCGTGAACGGCGAGTACTCGACTTGAACCGCGGCGATGGGGTGTACGGCGTGCGCACGGCGAAGGGTCGAGGCGGAGACCTCGGAGAGACCGAGGTACTTCACTTTGCCCTCCCTACGCGGAACGGAATCGTCAGCAGGCGGGTAACCAATGAGCAAGGGAGCAGCGCACTTGACGAGCTCCGCCATAGCGCCGACAGTGTGCTCGATGGGGACCTTCACGTCGGCGCGCTATAAACGGGTAGATCGGTATATGATGCACCATGAAATTTTGAAAGTAAGCGTACGTGAGGTAGTACAGATCGATGGTGTCGACCCCGAGCTTCGCGAGCGACGACTCGGCGGCCTCGCGCACATGTTTTCGGGCTCCCGTCAACCGAAAGATCGGCCGTCATCCCAAATTTCGTGCTCAGGAAGATGTCCGCGCGTTTTCCGGTGCGCTTGAACCTATGGCGTCACGAATCGATCAATCGAGATGTATGAATTCAGGTATATCGGGACGCACCATTTGCCGAGCAGCACTTCCGAGTCCATGTAAACGTCTGCGGTGTCCCAGAAAGTGCATCCGGCAGCGTGCGCAGCGTCCAGGACCTATGCAACCTCCGTGAGTCCTGTGCGATCGCAGAACCTGCAGAGCGCGCACCTTGAAGCGCTCCTCGTCCGATTCTACCTCACCGTAGAACGCTGAAATGCCCATCGCGCCGAAGCCGATGGCGGGAAGGTAGAGGTACCAATGGTGCGAGTAGGAGACATGGTAGTTGGGTTGGAAGTGTGATGTCGTCCACGGACTGCGCGGGTCTTATATACCCCAGCTCGTGATGGCCGCCGATCGATAAGTTATCTCGGGGCCGACGACGTTCTTGAACTTGACATCGCTAGAGACGCGTGGAGGGCGGCATCGTGAACGTGAATAGGATCTTGGAAGACACTTGACTCGGAAGTGGCTCGGAAGTCGTGCCTCTTACCAAGAAATTCGGGCACCAACGGCAGATGTGGAGTCCCGACCTCTCCCCTTCAATTCCACCTCTCTTGGCGTACACGCATGCGCTCGGCTTGTATTGCGCGGGGTCAGTACTGGTAATTAGGATCTTCTTTTGGCTTTCATGCTGTGCAATCCTGTGCACTCCCGCCGTCGGAAGGTACACGTACCTCTGCCATTTGCCTTTGAATGCAACAATTTGATAAAGTGTTTTAGAGGGCGCAGACTCGGGATCCCGGGATACCTGGAGGCGCGGATGACATTTCTCCAGTGATGACGCAGGTTTTTGCTGTTCAACATGCGCAGGGATGGTCTTCCTGTTGACTCGGAAGCTCCGTCGCTGTCGCAAGTGTGTCGTAGGTATCGGCAAGAAGCCCTACGCGTCATGTCGGAGCAACATCGTCGTTGTAAGCAGATCGTCGTCGTACTTAGTAAGCAGAGAGCGGAAAGCGGTGCGTGGGAAATATGAATGCCGTCGCGTTCCTGGCCGCGCCGCTTCGGCATCCTTGCTCACTGGCTTAAGTTCCGAACCCGGCGCCTGACAAACCGAACAGGCTGAACTGCAGCGGCTGATAGATACACCGTGTACCGGAACGTCCCTTTGGACTCGGTTGTCAGGACTAAGGAACTGATATCAGAGCTGAATGGACGGTGGTTCACGTTGAACCTCAACTCCGCCCTTCAGCACTAGTGACTTCAAATTCACCTTAAACATTAATTTAAAAAACTGAACAACGATGCCCATGATCACGATTTTCGATGCTGTCGCATATTTCAGCCCCAGCACGTATTGTCCAACGTTACAAATACATAGTTCATTTCATCTCAGTTGAATAATTCTGTAAATTTTCTCCCGCAGAGCAGTCCGGGCGTTCTAGTTTCATTTCGCTCCCCCTCTCTGCTTCCTTTGACTTCTCACTGCGTTCCGACGTCCCGCAGACCCAGGGTGTGGCTACGTCTGTAGCCGCAGTGTGTCTACCTCCGCCGACCTCTGGCTACCTGGGTCTACCTGGGTCCAGGCCGTAGACCAAGGTGGGTTTGGGCTTGTCACCTGCTATTAGGCCATAAATCGATTCCGACATTCTTGCTTTATGTTTTATGATCACAATTGACAGAAGATCAATTGAACATTACATCAGCTTCAACTAGGTCGTATTTACAGTTTATTCGTGATTCAGAGGCTCCCTGGTTCCGAGATTGGACAACGTCGTGAGGGCCTACCAGGATACTGGAGGCCGCAAAAAGCCATATGCACATCGTTAAGCCCCTCAATAGCCGAACGAGGTTGGTCAACAATAGGTAGGCCCAGGTAGCCCAAAGTAACTGATGTAGACACAGCATGGCTACGTGAGGTAGACTCGGCTAGGTCATCGTAGTCAAAGGTGTGTCAATAGCTCCGCCACGACCCTTATCTACCCCCATCGACGAACGTAGCCAGGGGTAGCCCAAGCTAGGTCATCGTAGCCACACCTGGGTCTACAGGTGGCCGGAACACAATGCATGTGCGCCCAAGCAACGTGAAGCAAGGGGTTCAACCAACGGCGAGGCTGAACTTCAAGCACCAAACTTTGCAACGGAATCAGATTTGTTCGGCTACAGAACATGAAATATCATGGAAATACGACAAGGGGCTCTGAGTTGCTATCAACTTGAATGTTGGATATTCTTTAATTTGAGTATCTGCGTTACGCCAACGCCGGCGTCTCCACAAACATCTGCGCCACCATCCCCGCGGGGTAGCGGTCGCCCTGCGCCGCATCCGCCTTGGCCGCCACCTCGCGCACAGCCTGCACATCTTCCGCCGAGAGCTTCAGAGTGCCCGCGGCGATGTTCTCTTCAGGTACTGCAGAAATATTCAGCAATACTGAATAATTATAAAGGCACCTTGGACTGGAGCGCACCTTGATCTTCTTCGTGCCCGGGATGGGGATGACGTCGTCTCCCTGCGCGAGCAGCCACGCAAGCGCGACCTGCCCGCCGGTCGCCCCACCGTATTTCGCGCCGATGGCCTTGAGCCCGTCCGCGAGCTTGAGGATGTTCGGGAAGTTGGCCGCGCTGTACCTGCAGTGGAGGATGAGGGGATCTGCTTAGACGTGAGAGGCAGTAGGGCCATACCGAGCAATGTTCTTGCGGAAATCCGTCTCGTCAAAGTCGTCGGGGGATTTCTGCGTAGGCGATCAGCGTATGAACGTCTCGCCCAGTGCGGAAGGCGATACGGAAAGGAAAGGAAAAAAGGAAAGGAGGGACGCACAAACTGGCCCGTAAGCAGGCCGCGGCCGAGCGGCGAGTACGCCACAATCTTCACGCCGAGCTCGCGCGCGGTGTTGAGGAGGTCGATCTTGGGGTCCTCGATGTCGAGCGTGAAGGGCGAGTACTCGACCTGCACTGCGGCGATGGGGTGCACGGCGTGCGCGCGGCGCAGGGTGGAGGCGGAGACTTCGGAGAGGCCGAGGTACTTCACCTTGCCCTCCCTGAGCGGACGAGTGGCGTTAGTATCAGAAGTACAGAGGCAAAGACCGCGCACTTGACGAGCTCAGCCATGGCGCCGACGGTGTGCTCGATCGGAGTCTTCGCATCTGCACGCTATTCCAATGTGTTAGGAAAATAAATGAAATGGCGGACGCAACGGAGGCTTACATGTAGGTAATATAGATCAATGGTGTCGACGCCGAGCTTGGCGAGCGACGCCTGAATAGCCTCCCGCACATACTTCGGGCTCCCGTCAACCGAGAGCCCAGGCAGAATGAACCCGAATTTCGTGCACAGGAAGATATCCGCACGTCTCCCAGTGCGCTTGAACCTGACGCGACATTAATAACAACCGGAAATGCAGGTCCATCCGTACACACCATTTCCCGATCAGCTCCTCCGAGTCACCGTAGATGTCCGCGGTGTCCCAGAAGGTGCATCCGGCTGCGTACGCAGCGTCCAAGACCTATTGTAATCTATCATAATTCTGTGCCAGCAGAGATGTTTGGAGCCCACCTTGAAACGTTCCTCGTCCGATTCAACCTCACCGTAGTACGCTGAGATACCCATGGCCCCAAAGCCAATGGCGTGGAAGGTAGAGTTTCCGATTTTGCGCGTAGGAGACATGTTGTGAAGTTGGTGAGCCTATTGTCTTCCGACCAACCACCGCGGTCCTTTATACCTTCAGAGAGCTTCCGGTGACGGTGACTTTTCGCTGTCTGATTAGTTATTTCGGGGCCAAATATACCTTGGCCGCCGTGAAGGGACGCGCGGAGGATGTGCCGCTACATTTTTGGAATCGATATTTGAGAATAGCACGAATGAGAATGGTGGATGAGAATAGAACGGATGAGAATAGCTCTTGCCTAGGGAGATTCTACTAGTATGAGCGGCTAAATTGACAAGGCAATTCGGTCAACAACGGACTCTGAAGGAACCTACAGGGAACATCGGCGTCCAGGGCTCTTTCTTGAAGGTGTTTTTGGCTGCTATACTTGCTCTCCTCTCGGCATAGACGTACGTGCATAGTCAGCGGCACCTCCCTTGCTCTTCAGAGTCCCTCTCGGCATTCAATGTTGTGGTTTGCTCCTCCGTCGGTAGACACCTTCCGTCGGTGGGCTTCACTTTCGCAGCTCACTTTCTGCGCAATATGGGCGACTTCTCCGTCGGTGGATACTGTATCGTAAGACTGGTCCGTCGGTGGACAGGTCTGCGGTGTTCCAGAAATTCACCTATCGATTGACAGAGTCTTCGTGAGGACGTAATTTCATCGCACCTTGCGTACCTTGAGCGCTGAGGCTTCCGCCGTGCTTATCGGATTATATTCCTTGCAAGTGCCATCAATCGCGCTGAAGTGGCCTAGTTTTGCCACCGTATTCCCCTACTGTCGCAACCTTTCATAGCATAGGCGGTGGTCTTGTGGTAAGAGATCGTCGCGGGGGTGGTTGTGGTAAGAGGCAAGCAGTGCGTGAGAATTATCAATGCCGCTTCGGCATTCATTACGTTCTTTACGCACGGACCGAAGAATCAAGATAATTGAAACTGCTGTGGCGGAAGAGCCTTGGTCTGTCTCTTTATGACTTCATACCTCTTCACGTTCTCGCAGTCCGAGAATTATCGTACAGCTACTGCAGCTACGTAAATATTCCTCGGCTGCTTCCGAATCAGTTAGGCCGATATAAACTTGTTTCCTATTTCGAACGCCCCGGGCAGATAATCTATCGTTCTTTCGAATATTTGGAATGCTGCGCCTGAGTTTACAGCCTGAGACGATACCTTGATTGCACGTGCATTACCAACTTCGCCTTAAACGCTTCCACCCTGAGAGTCGCACGCACTGTAGCAGTCCATTTTTTCACCCCGCCCGAACGTCTTCTCCACAATAATCCATGTTCCAGGTCAGATACTACATAGCTACCTAGTTGATAACCTATGTTACCAATAAAAGAGGAGGGATGGTCTGGGTTGGAAAAAATGGCGAACACGAGGAATCGAACCTCGGTCTGTCTCTCATCCCAGGCCGTGGGAGAATCTATGAGACCGCGCTATCCATTGCACCATGCCCGAGTGTGGCTTCCAGAGACGTAGGCTGTCCTTCAAGGAGAACTGCCGTGCGGCATTTTTAGTTGTACCCGCGGTTATCCAACTTGAAGTTCGCATGCGCTTCAGCGCCTTAACTGCTCTCAAGTGTTTCGGAACACTGTTTTTCCAATCCCACAGAATTTCCCCAGATCACCGGGAAGAATGGGACCTGGTCGAAAGTCACAGGGAGAAGAGTGGGATGATATCAGCCAGGCTGGATTTATACACCGAAAAAGAGGCTAGCCTAAGACACAGGAGTCGAAAATTTGTTTCTCCTAACGGGAGGGATTCAGATCAGACGGTTTGTGAATTGCCTTGGTCAAAAAAAGAGTTCTTCCTCGGAGGTGGAAAGCAGTTCAAAGTATAACAACAATGGTAAAAATGACGAGAGCTACAGATAGCGTATGTAAAACAAAACAGGGGGAAAAACAAACACGACAAAGTCAGAGCGAGATGAGTCTACAGTCTACAGAAAAAGAAAGATAAATAAAAGTAGATCAAACAACCCGCATACAATCCCCAGAAAGATCAAGCGTCTCGCCTCCGCGCAGCAGCTAGGTCCATCAGCTCCTGCACCGCCTGTTCGCCCGCCGCGTCCGTCCGTTCCCCAGGTGGTTCAGCGCCAGGCTGCGATGAAGGTCCAGGGAGATCCGCCGTAAGGTCCAGCGGCGACATCTCCATCGCCAGCGGGTGTGGGTGGGGTGTCGGTGCTCGAACCGCACTCGGAAGATGAAGATGGGAATAAAGATGAGGCGCGGGCAGAATAAGACTCGCGACGAGCGGCGTCGCGAGTTCCATGGAGCGCTCGCCGTCCGAGTCGTCAAGCGGGTGCGGGTGCGGCACGAGCGTGGCTTGGGTAGTAGGGTGCGTCGTGGGCTGGGTGTGCGCGGGCTGGGTGTGCGTTTGCGCATGCTAAAGACAGGAGTATCAGCTTAAACGTATCTATGACGCGACGTGAATGAATGCACTGGAACTTGCGACTGCGCTCCCCGTGCGCGGGATTCGTCTTCAGCTGGACCCTCAGTCTGCAGCACCTGCAGGCGCAGCTCCTCGCGCTCTACCTGGAACGCCTCGATCTGCGCGCCGAGACGCGCTATTTCGCGGTCGAGCAAGGCATGCGCGCTGTCCGTGCCGGCGGATTCGGTGTTCGCGTCGGGGTGCGCGCTTGCTGGCGCCGATCTTGCGCGGAGTAACGGATCAGGTGGACGATGTGTCACAGGGCGGATGGTCCGGTCTGGATCGTGATCGACCCCCACATTCAAGGCGTCCGGGGCTGGTGCCGCAGTGGAGGAAGATCGCGCGCGCGCACGCGAGCGCGACCGCCGTCGACGCGAGCTGGATGGCCGTTGTCGGCGCAGGGGATCTACGCTCGTTCCACCGTCAGGAAATGGTGCTGCGCTGTCGGAAGACGGGCGTGTATGTGACCGACGGCGCTCCTGCCCCGCCTCCGGCTGCACGCCCGCGTCGCTCGCTGAGTATCGGCGCTTGTTCTTCTCCTCAGCTACTTTCACAGCCGCAGCTAGACGCGCCTCTTCCACCTGGAAAATAGAAACGAAGAAAATGCGATCAGCTTTGTGTGATCAGAGAGCAAGCGACAGAAGATGGACAAGGAGAATAGCAGGAGCGAGAAGAAACAGACTAAGGCTGGGATAGGCTTTATGCCCGCTATGCAGCACTGAAGACAGAATAAACCAAGAATAAAAAGGCACGCACCCTCGTCCCCAACGTCCCCACCTCCGTTTCAAGCACCCTGTTCCGCGCGGTCTTGTATGCGAGGAGCGCGCGCATCTCCTGTTTCCGCTCTTCATCACTCAGCTCTTCTCCGTGTCGCTCGGCTGCCCTATTACTGCCGCCTAAAATAAGGGCACTCGACGCGGAGCACGCACACGCCTCCGCCTCCACCCTCGCCAACCTCGCCTCCAACCTCCTCGCCCCTGCGCGCGTCACGGCATGGTCCCGGCGTTCGGCCTCGAGCTCTGCGCGCAGGGATCGGATCGTGTGGGCTGCATAGTCCCATCGGTGGTCCGTTCCTTCATGCACCGTTGATGCGGGGTGCGCCGAGGGGAGGGGTGCGATGGGGTCTATGACAAGGTGAATATGAGCTGCTGAAGAAGGATGAGAGAAGGTGGAACACACCCAAAAGACAGGGGATGCGTATTCGACTGCGCGCCCACGTCCACTCAAGGACATCTTTCCCGTTCGAGCGTTCCACTGCAAAAAATCGGATGGTCAATAAACGCTCTTTCAAGGAAATTCAACCAAGGAAACAAATAAGGACACAAGGAATGAAGCAAAGCTCGCTAGCCCAGGCGAAGAGAGCCTCACCCTTCTCGACGAACTCCACCACCGCATCCCGCAGCTCATCGCGCTCCCTTTCGGCCTTTCTTACAACACCGCGGTAGCGTGCCAGCGTCTCACGAAGCCGCGCGTTCTCTTCTACCTCCGCGGAAAGCTGCCTCTGAAGCTCATCGAGTACTTCGAGCGCTGCCTCGAGGCGCGCGTGCGTATTGAGGTGCGTGTGCAGACCCAGACGGAGGTGGATTATCTGCGTGCATGGAGAGTTGGTAACGAGACAAGACAGAAAAGAAGAAAAGGAAACGCGCCTCCGCGTCTTTCTCCGCGAGACGCGCTTCTAGTTCTGCGTCTTTCTGGTGACGTTCTCTTGCCCTTCCGCGCGCTTCCCTTTCGTGTTCGTGCGAGCCCATCCAGCGGATTTTTTGAGTTACAATATCCCAGCGTTCTGGGAAGTACAGAAGAGGCGGTAGAAATACAATGAAGCACCCAGAGCACGAGCTAGGCGCGTGTGGATTTCATTGGCATGGGCGTTGGCTGCAAAAGGAGGGTGTGACTGTGTCATGCGGTGACCGCCAGTCACTACCTGATAAGATAAGATACGATAAAAATTTGGCGCATAGGGGTAACACCTGGGGCGGAAAGAGACGATCACGCGAAAAGCTGTAGAGGAGACAAACTTCGAGTGGTGAGGCGTAGTTCCCGACCATTATACTTAAGAGTGTTCGCGATTCTTACAGCATACGATCCGGGGTCGACTTCCGTGTTGTACGGTTGCCGATTGTCGGTCAGGGTTGTGTGCTTACGCTCGTTTCAGTAAATTATTTTGTTCTACGAAAAATACATACACTCTGCTCTGTGGCGATGGACATCCATTTGTGTAAATGCCCCCGGAGCAACGGTGAGAAGACTCATTGTGGTCTCCTCATCACCATCTGCCAGATACATATCCGCGAGATATTGGAGTGCCTTGTGGGTTTCGAGCTTCTGTTTCAACTTGAGGTCGTGGACCAAAAATATCACGGTCCAAGCTGAGGTGGTCTGATCCGCAACCCCCCACTGGCGGACGGCGCCCAGCTTCCCAAGACAGTAGCTGACGGCCTGAACGTCCTTTCCTCGAAAAGGATCGTGGGATTGGCGAAAGAGAGCTTTTGCGGCCAACAGGTCTCCTTCCCTCATATGCACCACTGCCCGGATGATGTCGCACCATGTCCGTGCCGTCGAATGCCACATTTTGGTGAAGACTGAGTCGACTGTATCCACATTTCTCTGGATGTCGTACCCCGGTGCGTCGATTTCGACATCAATATGTGCTACATTGAGTAGAGCAATGGGGTGCTGAAATGGCTCGCGCTCGAAGGAGGTAATGGCGAGGATTTGTGCATGGATGAGACGAGCCTCGAGATACTCGGATTTCGCCTCGTGGACCTTTGCCTGGAAGTTCATTATCGCATGCTCGAGGCTCCCGCCTGAAATGCCGCAGAGTCGCAGGAGATCCCGTGTACTCTGCGAGAGTGCGATGCTACGAGTGTAGTTTCCAAGGGCATACCAGCACATGGATTCGATCCGGAGTCCTCTGGCCTCGGCCAGAAGATTGCCAGAAATCTCGGCCTGCCGTTGGGAGCTGAACGCATGTTCCTGAGCTGCAGCGTAATCTCCGATTTTCCACTGGATCCATGCCATCCGATTGAATAAATCGGATTGCTTCTGAGTGTTCCCGGTTGAAACTGCAAAAGCCAGGCCAGCCTCGGCGAAATGCATCGCTTTAGCAGTGTCATTGCCATGCATCCGATAATATTCTACGGCAATGTTGTAGAATGTACCTACGAAATATTTTTCAATAATTGTGAAAATAAGGAAGGGGAGAACGTGTACATTTGAGGTCCGGATCAGCAACGTTCGGGAGATGGGCCAGAGCGCGTTCCGCTTGGCGGCCGGCATTGGCAAAGGGAGAATATATAGATCCCCCAAGGAGTCGTGCGATGAAATAAACGTCCAGATTGGGGCAGAACAGCGGACACCTTGTCCATGAGATCAAGTCGGCCATGCCCGGCCTGTCTGCTGTAGAAATCCAAATGAGATGCGCTGTAAATGATATTGACCAGATCCGGGTCATCTCGATTTAATCCAGTGACTAGGATATTCAGTATGTTCGAAAAGTTCGCTGCGATTCGCTGATAAGCAGCGTATGGCGCTGAGCGCGTAATCCGACTTATGCTGACTGATCCGGCATCGGCTTGGCTGTAACCCCCGAGACAAACAAGCCCCTGATTCTATTTCCGACCACCATAGAGTCCCGGGTATCCAAGCAGTCGACAGCACGATTCCCCTTGTCCCTTACCCCTCAATTTCAACTTCTATGCCATCTCCGTCCTATTCAACACACCCACACTCACCCAACCCTATCCTTACTTTCTCCTTCGGCTTTTGTTATCTACCCATATATTCTCTGCGCTAACGACCGTGTTCAGGTTCAAGGAACCAGGTCCCGGCGATGCCTCGAAGTAGTTTAATTTCCTGATTATTCTCCTTATCTCCAAATTGCCCCAATGTACTATAAAACATAGGTAGTTCTGCCTGCAAAAACAACGAATTTTCCCTCTCGAGTTCGTATTAAGCTCGCCCGCCTCCGCCCTTGTGTCCTTCGTCGATCTCCTTGCTTTTAATCATCGCCCGAGTTCCCCGTCATCCTCTATATCGATCAAGTGCAGCCTTCGCCGTTGCTGCATTTATTCCCCTTTGTCCCGCTCCGTCCCGCGAACGAGCTCACAAGCCTTTGCAGGACACCCTCGCACATCACATCAGCTCTACAGCCCTCCGAGTGGTCATACCAGCACGCACCGCATTGTTTTATTTTTGTTTCAGCTCCGCTCGCAGCCGCGCCGTAGGCGTATCATCGCGGAACCAGTTCTGTACCGGACAGCGTGCCTAGGTATTTGTCGTACACCGCCAGAATCTCTCGTAAATATCTAAAGAGCGAATCGACCAGGAGAATTGGCGGCGGATGATTTCTTTGCACGTATTCGCGTAGGGGGAGCAATGTGCGAAGCCGTCCCTGAGCATCTGCATAGGCCAGGGAGGTGCGCAGAAGCGCAACTTTGCAGGCAAGAATATCGTTGAGCGGTGGGTTGCTCTGCAAGAGCTCTACATCGGACAAGCCGTCTGGGAGAATGGAGAGCAGACTCAATAGATCCCGGGAGTGAGGAAGAGATGCGAGTCGAGGGCTTTGCAAGGAGATTGAGATCGATCAGTCCAAATTCGATCCCTTGTCATGACCGTCAGAGAGAAGCGATGTCCGCTCCGTCTCCCATCGATGTAACACACTGTTGAAGCCTTCATAGTCCACTAAATGGGCTATAAGGTCAATCGCCAGAGGCATGTTATCGGCGAGGGTTAGGATTCTGTCGATGTCCTCAATGGGATAACCCTCATCTACAATGTCGATGAAGGTTTCTCGGGCCGCATCGAGTGTAAAGGGCTTCAATGGGTCCAGAAAAGGGCGGGTCCAAGACACCGTAGCCGGCCGTTCGGCGCCACGCATCGTGATCTAAAGTTCTGTTAGTATATTGGCAACAGGTAACTGTTCGTCGGCTTACAATCAATGCCAGATGGTTGATCCCTGTGAGCAAAGCCAAAAACTGTTCAAGATCTCCTCGGGACTCTCGAGGCTCCCAGATCGTCTCGAGATTATCAAGAACCAAGAGAGCAGGCCCGCTGTCGCTAAAATGGCGGACAATTGGCCGAGTGAGATCTTTCCCTGGCTTTAGACCTAGATGTGCTGCGATGACTGCAGCAAGTTGAACAGGGAACAAACACGCAAGACTGCAGGATGATGGAGAACGGCTCTCGCGAGACTTGTTTTCCCCATCCCCCCGGGACCCAAAATCGCTATCCGGGGCGTTTCCTGCCTAAAAATTCGGATGATGGCCGAAACCTCGGAATCTCGACCACAGAATATCTTTGCTTCAGAGGGCAGCAGTGAAAGCGAATTTGAACTTGCAGGATGTCAGAATCCAGCAGAGACGAATTGCCACAGGACCTACCTGTCTTGTGGGCCGGGAAAAAATCCGCTGATTTGCGCAGCATCAAAATCATGTTGCGGATGCAGAACAATGTGGACACACCGACGATCCACCGTCAGAACCTTGTCCATCCGATAGAGCGGAGATTAATTCCAGTACTTCATCGTGCGTCTTCTGTGCCTTCGCGATGCAGCGGTAAAAGCCGGTGGGAGATCCGGTCAGAGGAGGCGGGGGCGGGGACGGCCGAAACCCGTACGCAAAGGGCTACCGGGGGTCAGAGAGGAAGGAGACCCGCAGCAGCCCAACGGAGCAAAGCTCCAAGAGCCACAGGCTCGTGTGAGAGCGAGAGGAACGGGCCCGAGCCCACACAAGAGAAAGAGCGACGGCATGTATTAAAGGAAGGTCGGGGCAAATGGTAGGTAGGAGGCATACGGCATCGTCTTGGTCCAGACGAGCTGGGTCAATGGCACCACGTGTGTGTTGGTCGACGAATGCGAAATGCGCGGGCGACGACACGTACCGCGCAGCGGGGAGAACTTGGCCGCGCTGCGGAGGAGGAGCTTGCCAAGGCAACGACAGCCCCAGGAGGCTGTCGACGCCGCGGACCAGGGCTGGGCATAAGAAATGGGGTGAGGCACGGAGGGCTCACAGGTGCACGCGCACGATAGGAACCGCCGGGTGGATGCTCGAACGAGACACCTGCTTCGTGGGCGAGCTTCTTGAGCGCGGAGGGCCAGCCGTTGTCGTGCCAAGGCGTGTCGTTGAAGAGGCGCCCAAAAGACGCAGCCCGTTAAGCTAGGGTAGGAGCGCAGGGGCACGGTAGAGTAGGAACACCGGAGCGCAATAGGGTAGCAGCGCCGGAGCGCGGTAGGGTAGGAGCGCAAGGACGCAGTAGGAACGCTGCAGCACAATAGGCAGCACAATAGGGTAAGAGCACCGGGGCGCGGTAGGGTAGGAACGCCGGAGCGACATAGGTTAGGAGCACAGGGGCGCGGTAGGAGGCACGAGCCGAATAGGACCGCTGCCGAAGCTTTGGCATAAATGGGCATGGCCCCCGGAGTAAATGGAAAGGGGAAAAAGACGCGGGAAGGCTCACACTCCCTGCCTCTGCGCGGTACTTTTCACGCTTCATCTACTCAGCGCCTTCGGTGGTCGCAGTCTCGATGCGACGATCCGAAACCCACTCGATCCAATACATGGGGAGGGGCGCGTGGCCTCGACGAGTACTCGAAGTAGGGCCGAAGGGGTAAGTCATCGTCTTCGTCGCTGGCCATGACCTCGGATTCACGAGCGGCGGCGTCCACGAAAGGATGCTGTAGGGGCGAGTGAAGCGAGAAGATCGACTGTCGATGCGCAGAGAAAAGCGGATGACAGGTGGCAGTGTAGATGTGATTGGCACAATCTAATCTACACACAAAAGGGAGGAGGCGATCCTAGCTGCGCTGCCACTACCTTGCCTTCCACTCAGGCAGGCTCGCAAGCTTGCCTCGCCTGAGCTCGCAAAATTATAGGTCAAAGTCACACGATGGCCCCGACTCGACGACTGCAACTTCGTGTTCAACGTCTCCATAGAAAGCGACGTAGGCGATTTTCGAGCCGGCGAATGGGGCGAGAAGCTGCGACGAGTCGAATACGCGCTCCTTGTTGTCGCGGCGAAGAAGCAACACCCCGCAGACATGGAAGGTGGGAAAGACGATGACGAGAGATCCGAACATACTCTGTCCCCGCGGAGTGTCTTTGTGCGCCTTGAAAAATGAACCTTCATCTGAAAAATGAATGTCAGATTATGTGCCGCCTGTACGCGCAAACCATTGTGCCGTAGATATTCAACTTGTAAAGCTCTGCATCGATACGCTTGTCTGGGCTGTTGAATCCTTCTAGAATTTGTGCATTGACGCCATCAAGGATTCCGGATTTCTCCAAATTGAAACCAATGCTGAAGTCCTTTGCGCTCATTTGACCAGCCTTTCGGTACATTTCGTCTAAAATATCTTCCCCATTACGGCCAAAGGTCGCTCTCTGACAGGCCCAGATACCACGTCCAGCTGTTCCGGCGTTGCGTTGGCGAGATCCACCCATCTTTTGCATGTAAGTTTATAAGCGCTTGCCGTCTAGTTGCCACTCACCGTGAGGTGCCATCATCTTTCAATCCGTAAGTGAGGATGTTCTTGCTAGCCGGAATGGGGCAGGTTCCACTAGTGTGGTCGTTTGTATAACAATTTTCAAAGCTGCAATCTTCGCGTCGACGCTGGCCATGGAGTATTGTTGAGTTGAGAGTTTAATCACGTGAGATGGTGCGCGTCCCGCAAAACACCCCAATATACGTAAACAACAAACACAAAACCAAAAAACAGGCAAGAGTTGGCGTCTATCATCAGCAGAAGATTACCATTTGAACGAATGGACATAATCACTTCCGACTGTAATTAAGCGGGACCTGGGCCCTGCTCGTGCGATCGCCGGCATTGAGATGTGCCATTCCGGTCGCAAGAAATTCATATAAGAAAAAATGATGAATACACATCAAATTTGCGGCCAGGAAACAAAATTAAGAAACCGTCAGGTTAGTCTGCGCGAAAACTTGATCGCTCGTTCCAACTTTGATGTTGAACGTCCCAGACTCGACCGCCCACGCATTCTGCAAGGTCCACACAGCCAATTGCGACGAGAGCACGGGGATGGTGACGGTGACCGAACCGCCGGCCCTGAGTTGGATTATCGGTGCGAATCACTCGAAACGAAGGAAAGGACTCACGGGATGTTCACTTTTTGGAAGCCAACGAGTTGCTGATTTGGTGTCACCACGGAGCTTATCAAGTCCGTCATGTATACCTACACCGCACAGGTTAGCCATGGTCACTCCAGCCTTTGAATCACGCACTTGAACAACTTCCTTGCCAGCCACGGAACCTGTATTATGGACCGTCACGATGACATTGAAGTTTTGTGTTTTGCTGATCGTCGACGGAGAAAGTGTCAGGCCGGTGCTACGACAGCGCGAATTAGCCGTGTCCAATGCGTCTACGACGACTGACTAGTTGAAGGTCCTGCGCGAGATCAGTCCGGGGCGGATGGTCAAAACAGTGGAAACTTACGTATAGCTCAGGCCATGACCGAAACTCCAGAGGGGAATAGGGCTATTCAGAACGTACTGGACACAGTTATGAGCAACCGACGAACGAGAAAATTTGCTGCTCACTTGGTGTCCGAACATGAGAGTGCCGTCATCCAGAACTTGATCGGGGTCTAGCGGGCGACTGCCTTTGAGATAATTGTAGAAAATTGGAGTAGTTCCAACAGAGCGCGGGAACGAGACAGGAAGTTTTCCTACACAAGGTAAGTCGATAATCATAATTGAATAGTGAGGCGTGCATACCGGAGGGATTGACAGCGCCGAAGACGATTTCCGCAAGTGCCAGACCTTTGAACAAGAACGGTCGTGCAGATTCAGCAAGTGTGAAGAAAGGTACTGACCACCGAGTTCGCCGGGGTAGAATTGTTGAATAACAGCGTCGGCATCTGCTCTTTGTCAGAAAAAAATACATTCACCGGCGAAACAAAATACGGACGGGCTTGGATCCACGGCTCTGCAACTGGTTTGCCGGACACGAATACAACCACAGTCGGCTTCCCCGCCGCTTTGACGGCTTTGACAAGATCCAGCTGTGCCCCGACGAGCCCGAGATCACTGACATCGACGTGTTCACCCGTGGTTGCATTTGTCCCTCGGGTCCTGTAAAGATTCGCAGCTAATTAATTCTGGGAATAGTATCGCGACGAACCAAAGGAGCGTCTGATCCAAGCTCCAGGTTCCGACCTGATTTGAACGTGAGGGAATATACGCTGCTATTTCTTGCTCGGAGCGTACCATAACAATAGCGATATCCGAGGATTGTGCAGCCATGACAGCTTCTCCAAATGCAGAGTCGTCATTTGACCAAAGCTTGCATCCCTCAGCAAAGTTGATCTTGACGGAGCTCGATGTGTTCGCCAGATATTGTTTAAAACCATCCAGGGGAGATATGCCTGCCGAATTCAGAAACACATCAAAGTGAAATCGGTCAGAACCCACCATTGTGAGACGCGTTAAAGAATACATAGTCGCCGAACTGAAGATTGGGCGTGTCAGACAGCGTATAGGGATGAAGGCAAGGAAGACCCACAGTAACACGGTCGGCTTGAGGCCCGATCAGCGCGACGGACTTGACACTTTTGCTGATGGGGAGCGTGTTGGCTCTATTTTCTAAAAGCACAATGCTTTCGGATTCTATAGCATGCAGAATACTCCGGGATGCCGGAGTGCGAAGAGTGGAGAGGTAATCGTCGTATGGGTACGGATCTACGAGCGCAAGAAAATTCAACAACAAATAGGGAGGTTGCGCAAAAGCCGCAAAAGCCGCATGCGGCTTTTGGCCATTGCGCAGAGCCGCGCACTTTTCTTGATTTTTCTTGGTTCTTTTCATGCTCAATACCATCCATTGTCCCTCTAAGCTTTGTATTCCACTGCTGAAAGTATTATGCATGGGATGTGCAAGCATGGGAAACTGTCTTTCTGACGCATCGCTCCAACATCACCCGAACTCCACTTCCTTTTCTCGCACTCTCGAGTCCAGCACGTGCCAGGGGCAATGCCAAGAAAGCTCTCTCACCTCACAGTACCCATCCACCCTCTCAGGTAGCCCTTCATTGGAATAGCTGGCTGATATCCCCCAGAATTCACTTTTTTCCGTGCGGCTTTGCGCAATGACCAAAAGCCGCATGCGGCTTTTGCGGCTTTTGCGCAACCTCCCTAATACCAAGGATGGGGTGGCGACTTTACTTTCGAAGAGGCCAAGTGAAAACTTGGTCCGCAGCATGGTGGTCACAGTTTGATCCAAGAATTTCTCGTCGAGAGTCCCAGTCGCGATCTGGTCTGTTGGGAATTCACGATGAGCATCCGAGTCGCTCCGCGACGGAAAACGTACCAGGTATGGTGAGGTATGTGAAGCTCCCTTGTCCCGGTTCAATTTATTGCATTGAAAAAAAAAACTTGTCGGAGACGCACCGCCGCCCATCTCTCCACTGATATTCTCCAGAGCAGTTTTTGCAGCACATTCCCTGGTATCACAGGTTTCATGGACGTTGCTCGTGAACACGAGCAAGTCCTGTTAAATTAGCATTAGTCAATATACGATTCGTTTGCTGCCGCGTACGCACAATGGAGCCTGCATCGGCAGTGACCCAGTACTTGTACCCTCATTCATTTCGTAGCTGGACATAAAGATAAATTAGCCGGCGTCCCAAACCGACCCGTTCTGCCGACACTAACAATATCGGTTAGGAGATCTTCAAAGCAGTACATGAGTCGTCATTTCGCGTCAGTCATAGGAGACTTATGCGTGTTGGCAACTGCGGGGATACCGTCGTAGCTGGAGTACGCCGTCATGATCGCAAGGCTCTGTAAACATGCGCGGTTGAAGGGTTTGAGGAACTGAGTGCGCAACTCGCGCTCCCCGCCAGAAACCTGAGCAATATTCCTGCAGACGTGGTGAGTTGAGCGACGACGAAGCTTGGGGCCACAACATACAGTCCACTCTGAGGCGATCCAAATGCCGCGAAGTGCTTGCAAGTTGCAGCGACCCGAGCGATGGCCGTCGAACTCGCATTTCTGCGTCGTCCAGATTGGAGGCCGGTCACGTAGGCATTCCCCATTTCGCCCGTGAGGAACTGGTCTTCGCCATAATTCTCTTCCACTCTTCCCCATCGAAGCTCCCGCGACAAATCGAGGACGGGCGCGAATATGTGAGATACTCCGAGACCCTCGGCTTCGGTTGCAATGATCCCTGCGACTTGCGAAACAAGAGCAGTGTTGAACGAGGCGGAGAGCCCGATTGGAGAGGGGAAGGTGGTGCCGTTGTTCGTAAAGCCATGGAGACCTGTGAAATTATTAGTTGTAATCCTTGCATATGAGGGCCAAGCTCGCACCTTCAGACTGGAACAAAGCCGGGATCCCAAGCGTGGTGTTCTCCATCATGTACTTTTGTCCGACATTGACGGCAAAAACCTTTCGAGCAACAATTTTAGGGTGTTTCAGTGTAGACAGACGAGGCAACTCACAAATTTATCCCATGGAGTCTGGTATAACGAGGAACGAGTTAGAACCGATGAAGCGTCTGCGAAGAGAGACTAGACCTGGTATCCAGCCCATATTGAACCTCGAAAAAATATTCAGACTTCGAGAATAATTCGAAGAAGCGTTACACACCTCCCTTGAGTCGCACCATTTCCTCCTAGACGCAAAATTTTAGCAGTCACGTTGAACAAGCCAGATGAATTGCTGTACCAAACCCGTTTGATTGAATGTCTTTGTGTCGTCAAGCGGATCGTCAAGATTCATCCAGCCATCCATGTCCCCTTGGATGCTACAACCCAAGTTCAGACATGAATCGCCACACGGGTCATCTCTTTGCATACATTTGAGAAACCTTCTCTTCGATCGTCATGCGAGGAAGCAGGTCGGCCACTCGGGCTTCAATTGATGCCGTTGGATTTTTATAGACGGGCAGGGAGCCATCGATGTTCGCGGCGCGCGACTCGAGGCTGAAATGCAGTCCTTCCCTGACCCCATTCAAGCCCAAGGTTGTAGGGAGGAGACAGAGACAAGCCAGAAGATTAGAGAGTAGAAGCAGCGACTTTGACCGAGCCATAGCGATACGGGAAAGAAGGTGCCAGCTGACAAGCTTCGCCGTGCTCCTTATAAGTCCCCTCCAAGACGAGGGGGGAAAGCGGATATAAAATTTATTAAAAACAGCCATTGCGCGGACGCGCCGCCCACACATCACATGTGACCACGTCGAGACGGACCGCGCTCATTCTCCCGAGATTACTCCTGGCATCGACCGACTCAATTCGCACGAAGAAGCGACGTCGAAGATAGTCTTTTCAGACAACTTGAAAATCTCTCAGACTCGGGAAGGATATATCCTCTAAATCGAGTCCATGTAAACCGTAAAAACAGGCCCATGCTGCCGTGCATACTTGGATGGCAGAAAAATGCCAAATCAGAGATGCTGGGCAGGTAAGACCTGTGGATTAAGGTTCGACCATATGTGTTCCAGACATGGCAAACGGAGCAGTCTCGTGGTTGTTTCTGTCGTGACTCGGCCTGGAGCGGCCAGCCACAGTCCGATAATGGGAATGGGACCATGGGTTTCCGAGTCGCTGAGCTCGCTGGGTGAGCTGCGCGCAGAGGCGCTCCTCGCGAGATGGGCGAGATGGAGTGCCTGAGCAGGAGAGTCACGTCCTGTCACAGTGTGACGCGTTGCATCGTGGGGCAGTGCCATGCCACCGACGTGACCGTGATATTTCCGCGCCTGCCGCTAAACTGCCAGCTTGCCACTGCGGTTGCGCACCTGAGTCACTGCAAGAGTCTACTCCAGAGCTACTGTTCCTAAGTCCCATTATAGTGGCCCTGAATATCCACATTCTATTGAATATGCCGCACACTTGCCTTTTGCTCAACTTTTGCTGCTTGACTTCAAGGCGGGGATCAACCAACTGCGACACGCTCATCCCCGGCCAGCAGCGGACACCTCTTCCACCGGAGTCTACGTATACGGTAAGCCATGTAGTCATCAGGGACAGAGGTACAGCCGACCTGTTCAATCCTGGGGCGAGTGGGGGTCTTGGTGTTCTGCATGATTCTGAAATGTATTGTCTGAGCAGGGGTAGAGATGTGGGGGGAGCTGAGTAGGAGAGGCGGTAAGATGGAAATTGAACTCGACAACACGCTTCAAGTATAAATAGCTTGAGGCCTGTATGAGCGTCCACCGTTAGAACCGATCAAAGCTCCCTCGGTACCAGCGCTTCCTAATTATATAGGCACAATGGGAACACCTTCTTCTTCTTGGATACGGACAAAGGTGTCATTGAGCCATTGTTCTCTGGGCGGGCAAACCATCTTAACCACCTTGTAGCTCGGCCAGCAAAGATACGCCGAGCACAAAGGACGATTGTTCGATACGCCAACGCTTGAGAGATGTCAGATTGAACTGATTCGAGCTCCTCCTCTCTGCTTTCCGTTGCGGCGCGTCCTGCATCCACCAACACCGTGACCATGGGAATTCAACTGGCTTTGTTCCTGAAATAGACCAAGATCCAGCGCTGCCATTGTTCTAGAGGCACTCACACTGCCCCATGGATGGGCAGGAAGGAAACGAGACGCAGTGTACATCACTTACTCCTCTGACGCCTTACATTCCAGCGCTTCCTAATCATACGTATGGGAATTCAACAGCCATTCATCCAGTAATGGACGACCATTGTTCTCATACAGTGGCCGCCACGTTTCATTTGTGGGAGAGTCGGTGGTTCTAATCCACCCGAGGACTCAACGAGGACATGCCTTGTGTCGCTTTTCTCCTTTTTCCGCCGACATTCGTGATATTCGGAGAGTAGATCCAGAGATAGCAGTGAAGGGCAGCCAGAGAGTGTCGGCCAAATCGTTATCCTTTCGCCCACCGATATGCCTACTCTGGGGCTAAGAGCGGGAACTTGACAAATAAATGAACAACCACAACTCTGAGTATGGGAGTAATAGACGAGGGTGTGCAAGGTGGGTCTAAGATGTCCCAATACCAGTCAGGTGAGTGTGAGGGTGACTCTGACAATGGGGTAAAATGTGGATGAGGGCGTGAGCGCAAACGGTGCGCAACTGTGGTCGAGGGTGGCGAAGAACACGGGGGCTAATACTGTGATGGCTAAATACTGATCGGGGGTCAATGTAGGGCAATAAGCTAATCTAATATGTGGGTCAATTTCTAGGTTTGGGAAAGACTGTGATTGGAGGACGACTGAGGAAACAAGGATGTGGGTGATACACTGTGAAGTGATGCACTGAGCTTAGGCTTATGTGATGTAAGCAGGCTCACAGATGCGTCATAAACTGCTACACCAAAAGGCACATAGCAGATCAGTTGGTACTGATCTGCCACCGTGTCTGTAGATATGGACTTGGGAGAATGTCGTAAGCTGGCAGGCTTACATGTGAGCTGTATTGCAGGGGGGTGCAAGTCACTAAGGTACATCATAAACTCCAGGGCCTTTTTTAGTACATGGGCGGGAATAAATATCTAAAAGGAGACATACGGCGGAGTCCATGACTCGAACAGTGTGTCTGAATACGGAGCGGAGTGCCAAGAAAGTCTGTACGGAGTCGAAACTCCGTACTCGAGTCAGAAACAAGTCCGGAAACCAAAAAGGGAAATTGAGTCGAACCGTGGGAAACTCCGGTCGCAGCCCAGCTGTCGCAAACTCCGGATCCCACGCCAAGGGAGCGTTGGTGCGCATCGGGGCGCATTATGCCATCAAATGGTTCGATTGGCTGAAATCTTTTCAACAGCGGACACTCCCATCTGCCATGTCGATGCCTGATCTCTAGCGTCCCGTTATATGAAGGGATGTGCGGGACGGAGGAGAAGAACAGACTTGGAGCAACCGAATCTTTGAACAATTCCACCTTGGGGCGGGCCGCGGGAGATGCTGAGATCCGATCGCAGGCTGTACAGCATTACTGGCACAGAAGTGTCTTACCAGGTCCTAGATGCCATGAATTAGTCGGATTGCATGAAATTACTGTAAAATGGCACGTTAGGCGAGGTCATCCTCAAACCGTGGTGACGCTGCACTAGCGCTGTACCAATAATAGCATGCGGTGCACTTTGACTATGGCACTGTGGAGAGGGTCTAAGACCTCTCAGGGGAGAAGAGCCAGCGGGGCTCGCAGCAGGAGGGTGAAAGCGGAGGAAAACCCAGATGTGATTGCCGAACTTGACATGAGAACCTAAGTACTCTAGCTACGCGCTGTCACCCACGCCACAGTCACCCCCCTCCAAAAAACGTCCAAGCAAAGCGAGGGACAAGGCGCGACCCCGCGCCATCCTATCCAGGCTCTCCCACGAGCTCGCAGTGGTGCACCCAGCTATGAACAAAGTCCACAACCACCTTGTCAAAAAACAACGCGAAGTGAGGCTCGAGGCGGCCCATGACGAGGATAGCACAGAGAAAGATGAGTTGGTCGGGTGAGAGCAGGGCAACGAGCTCTGGACGTGCGTCGGGCCTGAGGGCGATGCTGCCGTCCGGGTACTCCAGTAGAGGCCACACAGTATCACGTAGGAGTAAAGCCATCTGCGACGCCGGAAGTGCACGGCTGCAGGCGTGTGCCAACTCGTGAAACACTTCACCGAACTCGGTGGCAACGGGGAACTCGCTCGGAGGATGGTCGTCCGGGAATAGACAGAGGGACGGCGGGGGAAGATCGTCAGGGGGAACGTCGTCAGGGTGGAATGGGTCGTCAGAGTGGAGTGGGGTCAGATCCAGAAGATCCGCGGGTCGCAGCGACAGACCCTGCTGCAGAGGCTCAGGTGGTACTGGTAGCGGCGGCGAGGGAATCGGTGCCGGTACTTCGGGAGGTGCATCCAAGTGTGCATGACGCTCCCAGGAGCATTCTGTGCGGAGGCGGCGCTTGCGGCGACGGATAGCACGCCAGGGATGTCCACCAACAGTACAGATGGTAGACCAGTCACGCGGGGCGTGTGCAACGGACATGATCGCCGCGGCTGCAACGGACTTGGGGATGTCGTTGGCCCACGACGACGGCACGGGGGAAGCGGGGCCGTAGACGTACTCCCGAATGTGCTCTGGCCATTGGGATGGGGGAACTGGGACGTTCTCGTACAGCCAATGCTCCGGAAACCGAAAGGAGGGCGTATAGTACTGCCGCGGGGCGCCTACGGCAGGCTGCGGGGCTGTGGGAACGGCGTGGACCTTGTGGACAGCGTGGGGAACGGGGGTGTCGGCAAGATCGCCGTTGTCGACGAGGGTGGGGGTTGATGGGTCAAAAGGAGGTTGTGCGAGGTTGCTTACGGGGGCGTGCTGTGCCTTCGCCTCGATTCTCTGCAGCTCCTCTCGCTCTGCTCTCCTCTTCTTCCGTTTTTGTGCCGCCGAAGGTTTCGTCATTACGTGGCATCACGTAACCACGAAGGAAAAAGGCGATGGGGTGCGGGAATGTGTTGAAAACGCGGTCGATACGAGTAGCCGGTGATGATGTATGCCGAGGTCGGATGGATGGTGAGGATGTCGAGAGAGAGAAAAAAAAACGGTCGAGAAATCTGCTAGCAGCAGTTGCAAGATGATTGGAGAGATGCTGTTATCAAGAGCAGAAAAGCCTATCTGGGCTGAAGGACGCGTGGAGAAGAGCGAATCCCAGTCTCATCACCAAATGGAGAGGGTCTAAGACCTCTCAGGGGAGAAGAGCCAGCGGGGCTCGCAGCAGGAGGGTGAAAGCAGAGGAAAACCCAGATGTGATTGCCGAACTTGACATGAGAACCTAAGTACTCTAGCTACGCGCTGTCACCCATGCCACAGTCACCCCCCTCCAAAAAACGTCCAAGCAAAGCGAGGGACGAGGCACGACCCCGCGCCATCCTATCCAGGCTCTCCCACGAGCTCGCAGTGGTGCACCCAGCTATGAACAAAATCCACAACCACCTTGTCAAAAAACAACGCGAAGTGAGGCTCGAGGCGGCCCATGACGAGGATAGCACAGAGAAAGATGAGTTGGTCGGGTGAGAGCAGGGCAACGAGCTCTGGACGTGCGTCGGGCCTGAGGGCGATGCTGCCGTCCGGGTACTCCAGTAGAGGCCACACAGTATCACGTAGGAGTAAGGCCATCTGCGACGCCGGAAGTGCACGGCTGCAGGCGTGTGCCAACTCGTGAAACACTTCACCGAACTCGGTGGCAACGGGGAACTCGCTCGGAGGATGGTCGTCCGGGAATAGACAGAGGGACGGCGGGGGAAGATCGTCAGGGGGAACGTCATCAGGGTGGAATGGGTCGTCGGAGTGGAGTGGGGTCAGATCCAGAAGATCCGCGGGTCGCAGCGACAGACCCTGCTGCAGAGGCTCAGGTGGTACTGGTAGCGGCGGCGAGGGAATCGGTGCCGGTACTTCGGGAGGTGCATCCAAGTGTGCATGACGCTCCCAGGAGCATTCTGTGCGGAGGCGGCGCTTGCGGCGACGGATAGCACGCCAGGGATGTCCACCAACAGTACAGATGGTAGACCAGTCACGCGGGGCGTGTGCAACGGACATGATCGCCGCGGCTGCAACGGACTTGGGGATGTCGTTGGCCCACGACGACGGCGCGGGGGAAGCGGGGCCATAGACGTACTCCCGAATGTGCTCTGGCCATTGGGATGGGGGAACTGGGACGTTCTCGTACAGCCAATGCTCCGGAAACCGAAAGGAGGGCGTATAGTACTGCCGCGGGGCGCCTACGGCAGGCTGCGGGGCTGTGGGAACGGCGTGGACGTTGTGGACAGCGTGGGGAACGAGGGTGTCGGCAAGAGCGCCGTTGTCGACGAGGGTGGGGGTAGATGGGTCAAAAGGAGGTTGTGTGAGGTTGCTTACGGGGGTGTGCTGTGCCTTCGCCTCGATTCTCTGCAGCTCCTCTCGCTCTGCTCTCCTCTTCTTCCGTTTTTGTGCCGCCGAAGGTTTCGTCATTACGTGGCGTCACGTAACCACGAAGGAAAAAGGCGATGGGGTGCGGGAATGTGTGCTGAAAACGCGGTCGATACGAGTAGCCGGTGATGATGTATGCCGGGGTCGGATGGATGGTGAGGATGTCGAGAGAGAAAGAAAAAAACGGTCGAGAAATCTGCTAGCAGCAGTTGCGAGATGATTGGAGAGATGCTGCTATCAAGAGCAGAAAAGCCTATCTGGGCTGAAGGACGCGTGGAGAAGAGCGAATCCCAGTCTCATCACCAAATGGAGAGGGTCTAAGACCTCTCAGGGGAGAAGAGCCAGCGGGGCTCGCAGCAGGAGGGTGAAAGCGGAGGAAAACCCAGATGTGATTGCCGAACTTGACATGAGAACCTAAGTACTCTAGCTACGCGCTGTCACCCACGCCACAACTGCCGGACCAATCTACTCTCGGAGCCCATGGCCGAACCCAAGGCCGGGCCTTCTAAGCTACCAAGAATTCGGGGGGGGGGGGGCGCAATAATGGGGTCAATAGTTCCTGGGCAAAAATCTGGCGAAGGTGGTGAAGGCGATGAAACGGTGGAAGAAGAAACCGATAACAGGCTTTGGGGCTCGGAAAAGTGTGAACGCGATCGAACGGATCATGTGCGCGAGAAACATCACTGCCGCTTCGGCATCTCCCTTAGTTCTTGCGCACGGACCTCATGGCGCTCACTCCCCGAACTCGCCCTGAACCTCGCGAAGACATTTGCTGCGCGCGAGAGCCTCAATCAAGCGTATCATTCACTCCAAGTCTTCAAGCAATACTTGCTTACGGCCCAGGTCCCCAGCGGAGTTCTCGTTCGGATACGCTTTGGCGGGGAATGCGACGTGGCCACTGAAACACTGGAAAACTCAGCACTGGACCACACCAGAGTCACCATGCGTGGAGGGACTTTTTAACTCGAAACTCCGGTGTTGTACGCTCGTCGAGTCAGTCGTGCTCGCAGGTTCTCGTTGAATGGCCTCTTCTCCCGCTCGTGGCGTCGTGGCGTCCAATGCTATCCCCAGAGGGCGCGTTTTCCTCATCCTCGCCGGAACTAGTAAATTTCATCTTCACGATATGCTGCGCAGGAATCTCCCGACTTCCTTTTCTTCTTTTACGAGCGTACGCAGCACGTCCTGGACCTTGACGATTCCCAGGGATCTCTGTCGTCACCCTCTGCATTCCCCGGTTATATCCTTCAAGTCTCCTTCCATGTTGTACATAGTTGGAGATCCATCTGTCTACCAACGCACAGGTAAAGGTCCATAAAACATTCTCATAACTAAAGTTCAGAGCTCGAAGTCCTTTTTAACTCGACGCTAGCCTTATTTGGGTCCTCTGCTCACAATGTACTGCAAAACGCTCTTCCGCAAGGAAGTGGAAGTCACAAGCCCCCGGACGAAGACTGGACTCCCCCGCTTATGCAGAAACGTGCTCCTCGGTGCACTCACCCTTACATTCTGCCGCCATCTGCTCCCGCCCTCGCGCCTAATATTATAAATAGCGAGGGCGAAACGCATTCACTCCACCACCCTCACGTTCTATGTCTACGTTCTCATCTAGCCATTGATTTTCTCTGGCTTCTAGGCGGCCCAAACTGGCTTAATTTGCTTGCCAACCCCATCCCAATTTGGCTTTCGAGGCGGCCTTCGATTCTCAGAGCCAACTTCTCCCGCGCACTAGAACGCACGTAAATTCGTCACATCATTGGATGGGGTCGCAATATTCCGGCTTCTTTCGGCGACTTCATTCACGCTAGAATTCATGATCTGACTTCCACGCATTCCGGCGTTCCTGATACTCTTGATCTCGTCGCACATCCTCTGGAGTGACTATACCGCACAAAGACCGCATGCGTAATTCGTCCTGGCATCTCACCCGTAACCCTGCAGGAACTTGGGTGCCGGTCGTGTAGATATTCATGCGAAAATTTCGAATCGAGACCATAGACAAGTTCCTTTTCTCCTATTCGAGCTGCTTAAACCCACCCCCTGACACTAGAACGCTGGTGGCTTCGAGCTCGTCGAAAATCTTGAGCATACAATCTAACCACGAAACTCAAAGCCTTCTGCGCGCTCCACCCAATTGCCGTAGACTCCATCCTCAGCGCTTCACCGTGCCTAATGGAATACTCGAGGCAATCCGGCCCTGGAACTAGAACTGACTCAAGCTCGTCGCAAATCTCGCCCATGCAATATTAAATTCTAGCGGCGAATACCGAAGTCTGCTGCGAGCTCCACCTGTTCCTTGCACCCGGCCGCCTTACACTAGAATCTTGCAGATGCATCGGTGCACCTGGAGGCAAAATCAGCTCTTGCGCCGCGTTGAACTAAACCGTATCCCATTTCACTCTAACAACAGAGCCACAGGGATAGTGTCTGCGATTCCTCTGCACCTTACATCTCCCCTCACTTCGTTCGATATTCCCAGCCCACTGGCCTGCTCGCCGCGCCCAAAATCCACCGGCATATCGTTCGATTCAAATACATTCTGTAAGTGGTGCGACTCCTCGGTGCCCCCGGTGCCGGCGACTCCAACTGGGAAGCTGCACTCCACGTTAACGAAGTGCTATCTCGCGAGCTCGGACCTGAAGCTGGAACCTGCAAGAAGGTGTTCGGCGATTTAACTTTGCGAAGGCTCAAGCCGCTTACGTCCTTGGGAAGAGCCTTCCTCAATCTCAGTGTGTGCGTTGAATTTCCACGTCCAGGTGATCTGCCATTGTGGGTTTTGCCTTTGCAATTCAACGGGTTTCTCTTAGTTTGTAGTATGCTCGACATGAAGATTGAGGAGAATACTCATAAGTTTTAAGGCTCCGATCGGCTCATCGTTACCTGCAGCTGCACCTACGATTACTCTGGCCGCACTTCCGGCCGCACATGCTCGCGGCGCTAGAACCCCGGCACTCATCCATCTCCGCCCCTCGGTCTGACCGGTGCCGCAGCCCCACCGTGCGCGGATATACCCCGCACACGTCAGCGAAGGGCGGGAAGCGCGCACTAGAAGCCTTCGTCGATTAAACTTTGCCGTGGATTCGAAGGATCTCGCGCTAGATGGTGCCCGTCGCAGATCTCCCTCGTTCTAGCCTGAGATCGATTGTGCGCCGCCGGTAACAATATCATTTGGTTCCGTTAAATTGCTCACCAACTAAAGGAAGAATTCTGAATTGCGGGGAATGAGACCATTTGGAACGCCGCCTATTTCACCGGCACTAGGTGTTGGCGCCATAGCGATTCCGAACGCGGAACAGCTGCAAATTGCACAATGAGGTGTCTCGGTAATGACGCAGAATTCGTCTTTGCCTCTTTGCCTCTTCTTTTTTCGTTCGCACAGATGTCCGGAAGGAAGGAAGGAAGGAGTTGCCGACACCAGGTGGAGCTCATGTTTCATCTCCCGACGTCCCACACAGCCCGCTCATGCCATTTGGTGTGCTTGGCCTGCTTCTGCTGAGCTGAGTCAGTTCAGCTTAACCCCTTCTCGCATTAGTCTCTCGTAGACAGACGCTTCAACAGAATGAGCTCGTACCTCGTGTATTCTCGCATTGATTAACCATTTCGAGAGCGGGCGTTCCCAGGCCACTAGAATTGAATGTCTCGAAGACCAACGAAGACCCTGCTAAACTTGGTGCGCTGAAGACCAAGTCATCACTGACTACGGTGAAAATACCCAACTAATTGAATTCAACGCACCCACACCTAACCAGGAATGCCCCGGTGTACAACAAGTGTAAAAAGGAAATTAGCGATGAGTGTTCCGGCGGCCCTCCGTGGTGGATCCACATCGCACCCCGCCGTCCTTATCCGTGGCCCTGCACCTACTCTGATTTATATTTAGCGCACAAAAGAAGCTTCAAGCCAAAAGAAGCCCCGACGCCCCCGACGCCCTGACGAGGCGAATTGGATCTCATCAATCTGGATGTCTACCTCGCCTTAAAGTTCGAGTCATTATCAGACAACGGAGGGCCGCCCCGAGCTCGTCCGATCTGTTCCGGCCCCCCCGAGTCCAGAGGCAGAGCCCACAATTAACCCGCCCGCTCCCACGCGATAAGGCACGGATATCATCTGCGTCTATCTGCGTGTGCGCTGGACAGCCTAAACCAGCTGATAGGAGTACGGCGTCTGCGTCGGTGCACATGCTCCGCAGCATCCCTCCGCGCGCTGTTCAGACAGCGCGCGCACCCCGGCGTGATTTTGAGGCGGGTATCACTGGCGGGTCTGGTATAGGTTGCAAGTGGGAATGGAGGGACGGCGGGCACCTGATAAGCCTCAGTGGCATTCGCCGCCCTAGGCTCGCTGAAGGGGCCTCTAACTTGTTCGAGATTCGAGATAGGTAGGCAGCTCCATTTGGGCGCCGGCGGGCATATTAGAGTGCACTGATAGGCATCGGTTCTCGCGTGCATATTCACAGGCGGATGGGGTAGAGGGTTGGACGTCGGCACTGAATGTGGGGCGTTCAATCTCCGAGGAAAAAATGGTGCTGCAGTGAAAGCGTCAAGATAGTCATACTCGCCTAGAAATAAACTCACAGGAGGCTGGAGCAGTCAAACGCGACTCTTATTTCTTTCTGGCCCAAGAGACTGCCCAGATCCTCGTGGAACCAACGAATCCACCGACCATCAGGATACACAATCAACTTTTCACCCAGCATAGTTTGAGTCGAAATGCTGTCATCGGAGCTTTCTCGCCCTTTTTTTGGCGGAGTAGTTGGCCCGAATCCATCCATTTCACATTTCAAGTGCGACTAAGTAGATCGATTATGCGCGGAATTAGAGAGTGCAGGAGGGATGATTGAATCGACGATATTAAATAAAAATTGATTGGGCATGCTGCGGTTCAAGGTGCTGCGGTTCAACTTTCAGATATAAATATGTCCGCGGGCGCCCCTGGAATCCATTGAGACCCGAAGATGCATAGGCCAGGAGCGCGGGTAATCTCTCTCTTTATAAAATTAAGCATGTCTGTCCGAAGCCTTTTAGACTCCGCTTTTGGCGCATCATCCCCAAGACTGTGGAATACGTCGCGTCTTCTGGGCATCGAATTGAGAGATTCCTGGTGGCATGAAACAGATCACCTCAGATATGAGTCCCAGAGGAACCATACCCACCTGAATAAAAACAAACTCCTTTGTTATTGTCTATTGCCACTCCCTCCGTTATTCAAATCAACATTTTACACCTACTGTTGCGATATCTGAGTCTCACTCAGGCTGTTTAAATCCTTGGTGTTCGTTGGAGATTGAAGGTAAACTGGAGGCAAACCTCAGAACCTCGGAAAGGAGAGGACGGACCGCGGAGCGGTCCCTCCGCTGCTTGTACGTTTACACCTTCGATGCATCATGTCCCCAAGTTAACGTTCGTTCAGGGTTGAGCGTGACCTCTCGAACTGAGAGTCATAATGCAACACTAATATGCTTGTACCAGGCTGCCAGTCAGTCTGGGCTGAGGTTATTTGCGCCGCCACCGGGGTATGTATGTGATTCCGAGTTCGAGCTCGCTGGGGATAGACATCTGAAGTCGGCGGAAGAACGGTGGGTTGGTATCTTGAATGTGTGTTATATACGCGCCGCCGGTCCGTCGTCCGCGGAGGTGCCTGACTCTGCCCACCAGTCGTCTGACTGACTGCCAGGTACATAACATACATAGATCCCCTATATCACCCGCCGGCCGGCGGCAGGATGCTCGTAGGTTACGTTGCTCGTTTGTTAACTTGAAGCATACCTTATCGATATCGTTCATTCGGAATGGGGTTTATTTTCCTTGGGAGGAGATCATAAGTGGGTATTGCCTTTTCTGTGTGAGGGGACGCAGAGAGGCCAAAGGTTTAGAATATGTGTCCTGCGTTTGAATTTTCGAGCTGGATTGGGTGTAGAAATACATGCGGTGATAGACATCACTACCGTCAGCGGAAAAGGACGGAGAGCCGACGATGGGGTGAATTTTGAACCTCGTGGCTCGTACCGGTCACGTTAATCCCCTCGCTCTTAAAAAATCATATCCATATCACATGCGCCTCCGCCGTTTACGGAGGCGCCACCGCCATCCGTATAATTAACTGTCTCGCGCTAGGCACTTCCCATGCGCTCCGTTGATCCTGCGCAGATAGACCGGATGCGGTGGCGCGATGCTGCTTTCCTACTAGTAACCCTAATGCTATTCGTTAACGCGGTATTGGAGATACGGTGGTGCGCCGAAAACGCCGAGCGGCTTTACCACGGCGATCTAGTTTACTTTATTTGGCGGTTAGTGCCTGCGTATTCGCTCGCGCTTGGCGCGGACCCGTTATGAGGATTTATATAGCGCGGCGCAGATAGCACGGGACCGACAAAAATTCAAGTTGCGCCGACGTGCCACAGAAGGATGGGGAAGGAATCTCGCATACCTCGCGATTGCCATTAAATGAATAAATTGTGAGCCCGTAAGCGGAACGGACCGCATACGCAGGCGATGTTACCGTGGTTCAAACGATATGATTCATTTCCCCTGAATCAATAAATGCGATCTCCGCTTCTGCCCCTTCCGCGAGACAGATTAATTCAAATCTACATAATCACATCTGTGTAGACGCCCGGGGTCAGGGCCACGGCTCAACCAATGAATGTGATTTAGCGGAAGTGGACGGAGTAGGCAGGTAGGCATCCGGGCGTGTGCGAGATGTTTCTCATAAATTTACTTTGTGTATGTACATAGAGAGGGGCTTACCCGGGGTCATGTTCCGTTCCCGCTTTTCTGCCGAGGCGTTTAGGTTCAATTTAATTTCTAACGCTAGTGTGCGGTTCGCTCACGGAGTAGCAACATGCCCCCTCTGGGAGTGATTCGAATTAGAGCGAGGACTAGACCCGAGGGAGGGGGGCGGTGCGCGATAGCAGCAGCACACTTCAAATCTAGTTCAACTGGCTCCTCACCATTGAACCCTCTGCAGTCGGGTCATGGTGCTGCTGTTCAACCCACTGTACATTGTATCCGCAGGTGGGGGACAGTGCCAGAGTTGCAACCAGCCCGGGGAATACGCATGAGCTGAAAACTGAGACGCGGGAGTTGCCTGCCCCTGACAGACCACAAGGCGTACGAGTCTGATTCATTGTACATTTTTAGATTTGTTTACGTAGGGGTGAACGAAAGCAAGGCGTATACCGGATATCGATGGGCGCGGTCCTTCATCGAGTTTGATTTTGAATGGACGTATGGCGGATCGGTTGTCAAAATCCGAGACAAAATCCTAGAGAGAGAACGAGGCGGGGTGCTGCGGTTCAAGTGCTGCGGTTCAACTTGGCTTGGTGCATAAATAGCTACTTGGTGTTGCCATGGACCTTATTTTTTAAGATTTACATATATGTCTATGATTTACACCCACTTATGAGACGCAGTCACTAGCGCTCGTGGACATCCGACAGACCGCGAGCGTGGATCGGGTTCGCCCGCCAGTTTTGATGGGGGTTCTTGGATGTAGACATTATAATACTGGCAATAGGCGGAACGGAGGTGGCTTTTTCGGACCACGGCTCAGGATGGGGCGCGTTAGTCGGAGCAAGGCAGCAGAGTGCGCAGGGACTGGGCGTGTAAGCGAGAGTGCTGCGGTTCAACCTACCTGCAACCATGGCTGGAAAGAATATACCGACGTCGGACGCCCATCGCCCGTCGTCTTCCGCGGACGTACGCCTTAATAAGCGAACAGGCAGCGACATCGACGCCCGCGGCCACGGACACCGACACCGACACCGGGTAAGTACTTTGCATCTCCGCATCTTTCCATCTTTGCATCAATAAAATCAGCAGATCACGAAATGGACGGCTATGCACGGACGGGCAGGGCAGGGACATGCTTCAAGCTTGGCGCGCGCTTGCCTGCTGAGTGCCCAATACTTACTGCCTACTTACATGGCGGGTAACCTCCTACCTATATGGCGGACATGACGGGGAGGGGCGCCTTGCTGAAATTCGAATTCAGATTCCTTTTTTTGGCACGGGATACGTACCGTATATACGCGACCGACTAAGCCGCTAGTAGTAGTAGTAAGCCGTTTCGACACCAGATCCATTAAGGCGGCGTGGGGGTGTGGGGACGCGGGGTGCTGCGGTTCAACGAAAATTCCAACTGACTTTACCTAATAAGTAAGTAAAACAACGGGGCACTGGGCATTTGGTACTCCTCGATGCGTTGTCGCACGGCCCTCTGCCGGAAGCGTTACGGTGCGTATCGAGGTGGAGTAGCGCAAGTGCCTACGCGTCGAGGTGGCGGGTCAAACTCACCTGTATGCGGGCGCGACAGGGACTCGAGAGCACCCCACGACGCCCGAGTCGGACATCCGACAGCCCACGAGACCGATTCGCTAAATTTCGACGACTCGGGGGCACTAAACGAACGAACGAACGAACGAATGAACGCCGGAGGTTGCTGCGGTTCAACCTCCATTGGATAAAACAAGATTATAGAGCCGTGCGAGTTGCTTGGGCGTCGGGGCGCTTCATCCTCCCCCTCACCCCTACGTCTCCCTAACTTACTTACATCTACTATCGATCTCTTCCGACAGCGCGCGGGTCCTCTCGCTATATCACTGTCAGGGTGATGCGGCGGAGATCCGACTTGGCGCTCCGCGAAGTTTTAAAAATTTTGGGCGCAGGCGTTGCTTGAGAAGTTTGGCGTAGGTGCGCGGGATGTCGATCCAGTATGTCGATCCAGATATCGATTCCGGAGCCCGCTGAAGAAAAAAAATTGGTGAGAGGCGAGGGGGTGCTGCGGTTCAACCTCTGCAAATTTGAAATGAATCCCTGTTCCGCCCGCGCCCTTCACTTCCACCCGGTGCCCACTGCCAGCCTCGGTCCGCTCGGCTGGCAAGGGCAAGGACGCGCCCGGCCACGGACACGGTTACATCTTTGCATCAAACAAAAAAATCAGCAGATCACGAAATCAGGAATGGACGGCTACGGACGGACGGGCAGGGCGTGCTTGGCGGGCGGTTGCCTGCCTGCCTGCTCGACGTCTATTCGATGGAGGGGCGCGGCGGTCAGCATTAAAAACCTTCGAATCATTCATAGCCAACTTAGAACTTGGCGCGCGCGGCGGGGCGGGGCGGCGGCCCGGGGGTGCTGCGGTTCGAGGACATGGTGCTGCGGTTCGATTTCGCATTTTTCGCATTTTTCGCAGTCGGCGCCGAGGTGCAGCGAGGCGCTCAGCGCTGCATCGCCCCGATCTGCGGACGGGCTCGGCGGAATCTAGACTCCAGACGTCGGCAGGCGGAGGAAGGCTAGCGCGCTGTTCAAACTCTGTTAACATTTTTGTGATGCTGATTTAATTTTTTGATGCATATGGAGAGATAAGCCCCTCGGGCCTCAGGGCGGGTGGTATTGGATGAGGCACGTGGAGGGCGGGAGGCGCGATGCCGCCCTCCTGACGGGCACGCGATAGAAAAGGGGGGACGATTGGTACGCGGGCGATTTGCGGGACGCACGCGCGCACGCGGGAGCGGAAGAGAGATACGTCGGCGCTCGACGCGCCGTCGGGGCGAGTCACCGCGCGCGAGCAGCGGCGGCGTCGATTTGTGGTCCCAGAGCCAGAGAGAAATCAGGCACGCGAGTCGGCAGAATAAATCGCGAATTGCAAATCGGTGGGCGCTCTTCGAAGTCCCTGTTGGCGATATTCTACGTAGAAGGAGAACCTCCCGTCTATCATCGCGGATTAATTGTCCTCTCCGGCTTCTCGAGGGCTGCTTCTTATCCAGCTTGTGGTGCTTCGCGCAAATCCCCTCTCTATTATCTCTTCTTTCTCTCGGATTCCCCGTATGTCGCATATGCGAAGTGATCCCGTTTGAACCTTAATGAAATATGGAGCACCGCGTGGAGATCCGCGCGGGCTGTGTCCGTCCCCAATCTGTCGTCGGCCATATGCATGTCCCCGGGTGCTATCTCAGCGCAGAAGTCCGCGAAGTATCACGCGCTACGGGCTTTCAGGAATTCAGCATCTGCAATGCCTTCTTTCAGGCACAGACTCGCAGAGATAATGTTACTGTAATGTACTTATGTCGGCGTCGCAGAGCCCAGGCTTTCTCATATGCATACGCCCTGTTATTGATCGCGAGACGGTGTGGCCCGGGCACTCATCCTTGCTCATCGCCAGATCTATATATGTATGTATGTACTAGAGGAGCGCTAGCACCGCCAAGCGGTATCATCTTATCACGCGGGCTTCCAGAGTCGCTGATCAGCGATTCTCTGTGATTCTGACTTTCCGTCTCAGTTGACAGGTGTGCGCTTCCATTCAGGCACAGACTCGCAGAGATACAGTGTATGTCGACGTCCCTAGAGTCCACAGAGTCCAGACCTTTCTCGTATGCATGTACCCTGTTAATTAATTATCTCGAGACGGGACTCTCGGGGGCTGCTCATCGTCAATCGCCACAACGGCTTTCTCGAGAATCGCTCGGTGCCTGGAAGCCGCCCAAACTCCAGAGCTTCGAATTCGGACAGACAAGACAAGACAAGACAGTATCACGCGTGATGGCGCGGCGATCCCCAGTGTTGGGGTCCCGAGTTCCCTTGTTAAGATACAGGCAAGCTGATACACGGTGTTAAGACACACACAGCGGGCGCCGCGGGCTCGTCTGTCGTCCTGTTTTGCTTACTCCAATCCGGTCGAGGTGTTATCCCCGTCTCCGTCCTTCTCCAATTACCGGGAGACCTCGGGAGTAGCGCTGGGTAAAATTGGCCCACGGCCGTGTAATTTACAGTAAAATCTCCCCTGCCCCGTTGTAAAAAATGGTTTTTACATGTAAATTTACAAAATTTACAGGCTAAATTACAGGTTTTTCCTCGCAAGCCGGCTGTAAATTACGTATTTTACCCTGTAAATTTACATGTAAAATTGTGTTTTGTAAATTACATCGACCAAATTTACCCAGCACTACTCGGGAGACTTCGGGACTGGAGTGGTTCGTGAGTGACGATCAGCGTTAGACTGCCCCGTAAGTAGATCAGCGTAAAATTTTTATGTAAATGGCAACTATGTATGTAACGATCAGCGGTAGACGAGACGAGACGAGGTGAGACAGGTGGGGGGATAGGTTGGGGATAGGCGAGGGTGTATGTGGGTTTGGGTTTAGGTCGCGACTGTATGCGGAAAGGCACCGACACCCGACACCGCGATAAGCCGTCTGTCTCCGCATTCCGTCGTTCTCCGTGAGCAGGTGCAAGTGCTGACCCACCCCGGCGCCACCCCACCCCGCGCCACCGACCCCACCGAGCGCCACCCACGCGGCGCGCGGGCGACGTGGGACGGCACACGACCCGCGCGCGCGCCAAGGCCCGAGTCGGGCGAACGAGCCCCTGATCGATCAGCCGACGGGGTGATGCGTGGGTGGGTGATGCCTAATGCCTGATGCGATGCGATCTGATGGGGTGGGATCATCAATTGCGAGGAAAGCTAGGCTATACCCGACCGGGCTTGGGCTTATCTATCTCCCGACGGTTTCGTGTGTGGTGCGCCGGTGGTGCACGCGCTGCCAAGGGCCTCGTCCAGAAGGTGGGTACCCAGGCGGGTAGGTTTCAAGAAGGCGGACGCACAAGCGCACCGAAGGCGGGGCACGATGCGCGAAGCCCAGGCACGCCATGCGCTACTAATAGCTGTTACTAGACTCTAGCGCATCGAAGCACATCGTATCGGGCGGATCTGGATTGCAGCAGGCATTAGAAGCACGCGCTGAATGGGGAATGACGAGTCAAGACGCCTTTCCGGGCGGGGCTAGCCCGCGTTCGAAGGGTGCTTATCCATCAGGCGGCCATATGGACGCCCGGCTCCAGTCCATCTGCAAGAGTTGTAATAAGAAGCGTCGCGCGGCTAGGTGGGGCCAAGCGTGCTGCACCCCGTTGCTGCTTCTGCGTTACACGACAACGCATACTTGCCTTGCCTCTGCACTGTAAAGCGCAACGAGCGAGCAAGCCAGCATGTCTGCCATCGACGAAAAGCAGCACAGCGCGGAGGACGTCGCGGAGAAGGGGATGAGCCCCGGTGCGTCTTCCCTTCTACCTCGTTTTTTGTTATCGCTGACAGTTTTTTTTCTTTTTTGCAGAGGAGATCGAGGCGCTGGAGGCGGCCGCGCTCCCCGAGTTCGACGACCCCAATCTCGACAAGGACGCCGCCATCGCGGGTATCCTCGGTGCGTTTCTCCTCCCCCTCTCTGATTCTTTCCCTCTCATTTAATTATGTTTAGAGGACGACTCGCCGTACCCCGAAGTGCGCTCCGCCGTCGCCAACACGGACGACCCCTCGATCCCCGTCTCGACGCTCCGCGCGTGGACCCTCGGCCTCATCTGGGCGATCATCATCCCCGGCCTGAACCAGTTCTTCTTCTTCCGCTACCCCGCGGTCACGGTTACTAGCGTGCGTCCGGCTCCCCTCCCTGTTTCGTCTGTCTCTCGTCTGCGTCGTTTTTTTTCCTCGTCCTGGCATTTTTCCTGGTCCGCGGCCTCGCTTCACCTTTTCGCACTTCACGTTTTTCACTTCACATTTCACGTTCATTCATTTTATTTATTTGACATTGGCTTTCGCTTTGGGGCGTGTGCCCTGCCTTCGCGGCCTCGCGCCTCTTCCCTTGTACTCTATTTTATTTCCCTTGTTCTCTTCGCCCTGCCACTTTTCCTTGGACGTTTCCATTCACCCCGTCCTCGGCGCCATTTTCGCTTCGCCCTTTCCCGTCCTCGGCGTTCTCCTCGCCCCGCTCCCCGTTCGCCTTGTTTTTCTTCGAGGGGGGCCTGGGCCTGCCGCGTTCGGTGTTCGGTGCTCTCTTCTCCCCGTTATTCGGTGTTCATTTCATTTTAATTCTTCATTTTTCATTTCGTTCCGTTCTGTTCGCCGCTGTCCGCTCGCTCGGCTTACCCCGCACTTCGGGTCCGCGGCACTACCTTTTTTGGCCCCTACCCCACTCCCCGCCCCGCAATTTCTTGACTCCCCATCTCCGTCGCTCCCTTCCCTTCCCTTCGTTTCTTTCAAGCAATGCATCTTTCTTTCGCGTTGTTTTTCGCGCCTCCTTTCCCCCTCTCTTCTCTTAATTCTTTAACTCACACCCCCCCCCTAGATCGTCGCCCAGCTCCTCACCTTCCCCCTCGGCCGCCTCTGGGCGCGCCTCCTCCCCAACGTCCGCATCCCCCTCCTCAACATCCACCTCAACCCCGGCCCTTCTCCATTAAGGAGCACGTGCTGATTACGATTATGGCGGGCGTGGGCGCGGGGAGCGCGTATGCTACGGGTGCGTCGAGTGGTTTTCTGTTTAAGGATGAGATGAGGGGAGTTGGGGGGGCCTGCGGCGGGTGGGGGGCCTGCGGCGCGGAGGAAGCGGGGGTGGTCCGAGCCTGAGCGCGCAGCGCGCAGGCGCCGATGAGCGAAGCCTGAAAGGCACTTCTTCTCTCTCCACTCCCCCACACATCCATCTCGCGCCGCAGGCGATTCCCCCCTCCTCCCTCTCCTCTCCCTCTCCCTCTCTTCATTTCCTCCTCCCTGCAGCTCGCTAACGCTCGCCCAGACATCGTCGCAGTCCAGCGCGTGTACTACGACCAGACGTACAACTTCGGGTACCAGTGGATGGTCGTCATGTCCACGCAGCTCATCGGGTTCTCGATCGGCGGGATCGCGAGGCGGTTTTGGTGCAGCCGCCGAGTATGAGTGCGTGTCTTCTCTCGGGGCGATGGGTGGCCTGCGGCGCCGCAGGCCCTCGTTTAAAACGCACCCGCTGACGCTCGCACCCGCAGTCTGGCCATACAACCTCGTCACCTGCGCGCTCTTCAACACGCTGCACGCGCAGCAGTACGCGGGCGTCGGCTCGCGCGGCGGCTTCAGCCGCGAGAAGTTTTTTTATGTGGCGTTCGCGGGGAGCGCGCTGTGGTACCTCGTGCCCGGGTACCTCTTCACGGGCCTCTCGTTCTTCTCCTGGGGTACGCTTTCTTCTTCTTCTTCGCAGCCCTCTGCGCTCGTGCTAACGCACTCGCACGCGCAGTGTGCTGGATCAAGCCGGACAACCTCGTCGTGAACAGCTGTTCGGCGTCAACTACGGGTTGGCGATGGGCATGATCACGTTTGATTGGGCGCAGATTACGTGCGTCCTCTCTTCCTCCCTTCTTCTACGTTACCCTATTGGCCTGCGGCGCGGCGCTGCCCTCGATGGGGAGATGCCCTCGCCCTTCCCTTCCTTCTCCTTTGCTCGGACTCGACGCTGCCTGCGGCGCCGGGGCCGAGACGCCCCCGCTCCTCCCACGACTGCGAGCGCTAACGCGCTCTTTTATGCATAGGTACATCGGCTCGCCGCTCGCGACGCCGTGGTGGGCCGAGGCGAACATCGCGGTCGGCTTCGTGTTCTTCTTCTGGATCCTCACGCCGGCGCTTTATGTGCGTTCTTGCTCGCTTTTTTTTCTGTTTCTCTTCGGACGCGGCGCGCTCGGTGCTCGCGACCGGCGCGTCGTGCCTCTCCCTCCCGCCCGCCGGCGAGCTTGCACCTCCCTCCCATCATCACACACCCCACCCATTCGTGTTCCGCGTTCCCTTCCGGGGCAACGTGCTGCGCCTAACATTTGTCTTTTTATATCCTCCTTTTTTATATTGCCACTGCCACCGCCTTCTCCCGCCTTTGATGTCGCGATCGCCTTGGGGCTCGCGTCTATCGACGACAGGATCACCCGCGTCAGCGACGGCAGGGATCGCCCGCGTCATCGACGGCAGGGCCGGCGTTCCCATGTCGTCGCTATGTATAGCGGCGGCGGTGCTCTGGCGCTTCACCCTTCCCCACGTCCCGCTGATTGACGCCCGTGCTGACATGCCCCGCAGTTCAGCAACACGTTCTACAGCAAGTACATGCCCATCTCGTCGGGCGGCTCCTTCGACAACAGGGGCACTCGTACAACGTCTCGCGCATCCTTACCGAGGACAAGGTGCGTCTCCCTCCTTCGTTTGAGCGGGCCGCTGACGCGCGCGCAGGTCTTCGACCTCGAGAAATACGAGGCCTACTCGCCGATCTTCCTGTCGACGACGTTCTCGATCTCGTACGGCTGTCGTTCGCGAGCATCACCGCGACGATCACGCACGCGTTCCTCTTCTTCCGCAAGCAGATCTGGACGCAGAGCCGCCGCGCGATGCACGAGCAGCCGGACATCCACGCGCGCCTCATGGCCGTGTACCCGCAGGTCCCCGAGTGGTGGTACGCCATCATCTTCCGTGCGTTCCCCCCCCCCCTCCTTCTTTGCTGTTGGGCGAGCGCTGATAATAGGCGTGCAGTGAGCATGTTCGTGTTTGGTGTGGTTGCGATCGAGGTGTGGGATACCAAGTTCCCTGTCCAATGTGCGTTCCCTTCCGTCTCCTCGCTGCGCGCGCCGCTGATGCGCCGCAGACTTCATCCTCGCGCTCGTCATCGCCTTCGTCTACGTGATCCCGATCGGGATGATCCAAGCCATCACCAACCAACAGGTCGGGCTGAACGTGATCACCGAGCTCATCATTGGGTATGCGCTGCCCGGAAGACCAGTGGCGATGATGATGTTCAAAGCAAGTGATCT
>JARJLE010000434.1:0-41632 GCA_029289555.1 Mycena latifolia | reverse complement strand
CGATATTAGCCGGGCCGGAACGCCGATTCAGCTTGACATTGACAGTCAACTTGGAACAAGCACTCGTCTAGATAGAGACTGGTTGCCCTCGCGACTACATGTCCTCTCCTGAGCGCTGAGCATGTCCAGTGGCAACCATGTGGTGAGGCAAGGCTCAGTCAGCGTCAAGGAGGACAGCATCTTGGGCGGTTGGACCTGGACCGACAAATGGCTCGTCTTGAGGGAAATGACCCTCACCTTTCTTGAATCCGACTCGGAGGTACGCTCACTGACAGCGGATCGTTGTGTCGACCCACTCGTTATTAAGCCTCACTTTGCAGAACGCCCAGCAATCAGTCACCCTTCTACTGCGTGATATTACCACCGTGGAACGGACGGACCTCACATCGTACTGTCTGGTGCTAGAGACTCGAGACGGGAAGCGTTTCTTCTTGTCCGTGAAAAGCGACCATGAGGGTATGGTGCGTTGCCCGTTTCTGATGAAGCATCTTGCTCACTCGATCTAGGCTGGCAGGACGATATCTATTCACTCTCACCACTCAACAGCAGTGTAAGCCACCCCACCAACTTTATTCACACATTCCGCATTGGGCACAATCCTAGGAGCGGGCAGTATACCGTAAGTCCCACCGAGGAGTTTCGTATTGCTCTCAACTCATTCCCATGCGCAGGGCATGCCCGATGACTGGAAAAAGCTGCTCGAAAAATCTGCAATTACTCGCGAGGAGTATGTCGAGAATTCGAAAACGATGTCAGAGCTCCTCCAGATTAGGCTTAAGCTGGAGTCGCAGAAGCGGCAAATGGACTACAATATCGATAAGCTCAGTTCCGGGGCGAGTGCATCTGCGTCCTCGTCGACAAACGGCTCTGCGGTCGTGCCACAATGGAAACGGAAACCCCTTGTCCCTCCGCGTCCAGACGGGCCCGATTCTATCCTTGCCTCCAGCCTGCCAAACTCCGTGACGCAGCCCACGCAGCTGGAACCGACCCGCCCCCTGCGCGTCAAGACCAAGCCGGTCCCGGGTGCCGAGGCCCTTGATCTCCCGCCATCCATATCAGCGGCTCTCCCCGACATGATGAGCCCCGTTGATACCATTGTATACAACCATGAGCAGCGGGCAGCCCTTTTAACACAGGTAAGCTTTTTCCAGCCTTTGTGAATCAAATTTCTCATTCACTGGCAGGGTCTACCGCCGTCCGACCTTCGTAACGCGCTGCAGTCGTGCTATCAGCGCATCTCCGCTGCGCTCTTGACCGTGCTTGACTCCCGTGATGCCAAGGACGCGGTCTTGTTGCTCGAAGGCGAGCGTGCACAATCCTTCCTCGACGCTGTTCAGGATGTGGGTGAAGTGGAATCGGTTGAGCGGATCCCGCTAATCAGGATATCAGGTGCTTGACAAAGGATCGCTCCCAAGTGCTCAGCATACGTCGCAGGCTCGACGACTGATCCTCCGGCTCTCGGAGGCGCGCGACCGGCTGCCCTCCTCGCTGTTCATCACCGGTGTCACCGACTACGATGAGCACCCGACGTTCTGCGGCGGCTTTGGCGACATCTATCGGGCGTCGCATAATGGCAGCACCGTTGCGGTGAAGCGCATCCGGATGTTCAGCGGCGCCGACTCGCAGCGGACCCGTCTGGTGAGTTCCCCCCGTACAACCCGTGCCCTCCATCTCATGCTTTGCTTTCGCAGCAATTCTGCCGTGAGGCGCTTGTTTGGCAGACACTGCAGCACAAGTATGTCTTGCCCCTGATTGGTATCGACCGCGAAAGTTTCATGTCATCGTTTTGCCTCGTCTCGCCCTGGATGAAGCACGGTACCGTTCTGAAGTATCTCAGCGAGCACGGGCACGAGGACGTCGACAAGCTGGTAAGCCCGTCAACGTGCTCATACGCATATCCTCATGTTTTCGCCGTCCCGCTAACAGCTCCTCCAAGTGGCGGAGGGCCTCGAATACCTGCACTCGATGAACATCGTCCACGGCGACCTACGGGGCACGAATATCCTGGTGTCCGACGACTGGAACGCGTGCCTAGCGGATTTCGGGCTGACGACGATCACGGACGCCGCGTCCACCACCACAGCCGCGCTCACGTC
Source organism: Mycena latifolia (assembly GCA_029289555.1). Lineage (NCBI taxonomy): Eukaryota > Fungi > Basidiomycota > Agaricomycetes > Agaricales > Mycenaceae > Mycena > Mycena latifolia. The sequence continues at coordinate 39,536 of JARJLE010000434.1, read as the reverse complement.
GACGGCGCACCACGCCGGAAGCGCGCGGTGGTTTGCGCCGGAGCTGATACAACCCACGTCCTTCGGGTGTGAAAAATTCCAACGGACACCCGCGAGCGATGTGTATGCATTCGCGTGTGTCTGTCTCGAGGTACCCGCCCTTGAGCACTTGGCTAGAGACGAGCTAATTTCTATGCAGTTACACACAGGTCGGCCGCCCTTCTCAGGCATATCGCCGGACGTCGCGGCTATGCTGAAGGTGATCGCGGGCGAGCGACCTGCACAGCCCGACGCATCCATGTCGGATGGCTTGTGGGAGCTCGTCTCAGCTGCATGGGCTCAGGACTTTCGCGATAGACCTAGTATTAAGGCGATTCTTCAATCTATGCGGACGTTGAATGGTTAATACTCCGAAGAGCGTCCGTGCCCTTTGGCCTGGCAGTATCGGAAAAGATATTTTCATCGTCTCGGCTAAGAAGGTGGCCGGGGCGATGAGCCATTTCTTGTTGAGAACATTGGGTGAACAGCATGAAAGTAGTATGGACTTTCGTTGGCGGTTGAACTCCGACTTGGCCTCCAAAGTTCAAAACCGTTGAATCAAGCTCAGGCTCCGACAAACGTTAAAGTTTCTGCCAAAGATCTAGAACTTAAAGTCAAGAATGATTTTCACGTGCCGAAATACATGAAGCAGCACTGGCAAAGAAGACTAAAAGATGTATTGAAGCTTTGATCAGAGTCAACCCTCCCATTTTTTCCCCTTCCTGCAGAAAGGTGAATGAAAAGATGTCTTGATAATTACAGCTCGACCCCAGTTGGCGATGACTCGGAGAGGAATTTCTAGCGCCGCCACGCGCTGGATTAGGCAACTCACCTTTGACATCTCTTCCTCGAGGTCTTGCAAGCATGCTGTATGACGTCTACTCGCACCCTGCGGCCATCGCATATGCTGCAGCACACCCTCGTCGCACCATCCCCAAGTTCGGCCCGTATCTACTGCTCCAGACCCTCGGCGAGGGCGAGTTTGGCAAGGTCAAGCTTGGGCTATACAGCCAGTGGGGCGAGGAGGTCGCTGTCAAGCTCATACGGAGGAGCAATGTCGACAGCGCTGATAGAATGTCAAAGGCCGAGAAGGAGATTGAGGTTTTGAGGGTGAGTGGCTTGTTCGTTTGCCATTTTTTTCTTCGGTCGAGCGGTCTGTATTACCCCTACCCTTCATCAGCACTTCTTCATCGCGGTCCAACGGGGGATATGGCCGCACATAAACTCCAGTGGACCTCTAGCAAACTGCGCGCTCTGATGGCGCCACGCGCTCCCTTGACTCTGTAACGCATCTGCAGAATTTTTACATCCTTTGCCGCGCAACAAGCGCCTCCAGCATCCTTTCATACTAACTCGCTTCCAGACCCTAAAACACCCCAACATCGTCCGTCTGTACGATGTCATTGAAACCGACAAGTACATCGGGATCATCATCGAGTACGCGTCCGGCGGCGAGCTCTTCGACCACATCCTCGCCCACCGCTACCTGCGCGAGCGCGACGCCTCCAAGCTCTTCTCCCAGCTCATCTCCGGCGTCTGGTACATCCACCAGAAGAAGATCGTCCACCGCGACCTCAAGCTCGAGAACCTCCTCCTCGACCGCCACCGCAACGTCATCATCACCAACTTTGGCTTGGCGAACCGCTTCGAGCACCGCGCAGACGACCTCATGCAGACCTCCTGCGGATCCCCGTGCTACGCGGCCCCAGAGCTCATCATCTCCGAGGGCCTGTACGTCGGCAGCGCCGTCGACATCTGGAGCTGCGGCGTTATACTGTATGTCATGCTTGCCGGGTACCTGCCGTTCGACGACGATCCCGCCAACCCGGATGGCGACGACATCAACCGCCTCTACAAGTACATCGTCAACACGCCGCTCTCGTTCCCGGGATACATCTCGGACGAGGCGCGCGACCTGCTCAAAATGATGCTCGTCCCCGACCCGCGCAAGCGCGCGAGCCTCGCGAACGTCATGCGCCACCCCTGGCTCGCGGGGTACCACGTCCCGCCCGCGGATCCGGACATCCCCTCCGCATTCGGGAACACCGTCGAGGAGCTCGAGCGCGCGGCGATGGAGCAGCAGCGGCTTAAGCACCTTGCGTACCAGCGCCAGATGCGCGCCGCAGGCCCCACGCCACCCATTGCGCGCGCGCAAACGGTCACGCAGTCGCACGCGCAGCCGCAGAATGCGCCGAGGAGCCGCAGCACGCAGCCCGAGTTCCTGTACGACTCGACATCGGGCCCGAGCGCGAGCATCACGGAACGGCAAGAACGGCGGCGGCGGGGGAGCGCGTTATCGACGGGTGCAAGCGTGTCGTCGACGGGCGCAAGTGTGTCGAGCTCGGTGGCAGGGGAGCTGGTTCCCGACGCCGACGTGTTTGATCCCTCTCCATCCATGGCAGCGGCTTTCCCCGACATGAGCCCCGTTGAGACTATCATATACAACCACGAGCAGCGGGCAGCCCTTTTGACACAGGTAAGCTATTTCCCGCTGGGTAAATATTAATTTTCTCATTCACAGGCAGGGTCTGCCCTCCTCCGACCTTCGTAACGCGCTGCAGTCGTGTTATCAGCATATCTCCGCCGCACTCTTAACCGTGCTTGACTCGCGCGATGCCAAGAACACGGTCTTATTGCTCGAAGGCGACCGTGCGCAGTCCTTCCTCGACGCTGTTCAAGATGTGGGTGACCTGCACTTAATGGCTGGATCCGCTAATCAGGATATCAGGTGCTCGACAAAGGATCGCTCCCAAGCGCTCAGCACACGTCGCAGGCTCGGCGACTGATCATGCGACTCTCGGGGGCGCGTGACCAGCTGCCCTCGTCGTTGTTCATCACAGGCGTCACCGACCATGACGAGCACCCGACGTTCTGCGGCGGCTTTGGCGATATTTATCGGGCGTCGTATGGTGGCAGCACAGTCGCGGTGAAGCGCATCAGGAGGTTCAACGCTGGCGCCGAGTCGCAACGGAGTCGTCTGGTGAGCTCCCTCCGTATAACTTGTGCCCTCCCTCTCATGCTTTCGCAGCAATTCTGCCGTGAGTCGCTTGTTTGGCAGACACTGCAGCACAAGTATGTCTTACCCCTGATTGGTATCGACCGCGAAAGTTTCATGTCATCGTTTTGCCTCGTCTCGCCCTGGATGAAGCACGGCACTGTCCTGAAATATCTTAGCGAGCACGGGCGCGAGGACGTCGACACACTAGTGAGTCCACCCACGCGCCCATTCACTCGTCCTCATGTCTCCGTCCCGCTCACAGCTTCTGCAAGTGGCGGAGGGCCTCGAATACCTGCACTCGATGAACATTGTCCACGGCGACCTCCGGGGCACGAATATCCTTGTGTCGGACGACTGGAACGCGTGCCTAGCGGATTTCGGGCTGACGACGATCACGGACGCCGCATCCACCACCACAGCCGCGCTCACGTCGACGGCGCACGCCGGAAGCGCGCGGTGGTTTGCGCCGGAACTGATACAGCCCACGTCCTTCGGGTGTGAAAAATTTCAGCGGACGCCCGCGAGCGATGTGTACGCGTTCGCGTGTGTTTGTCTTGAGGTAGCCGCATTCAGTTGCACTTAGCAAGAGACACGCTAAATTTTCGCACAGTTGCACACAGGTCGGCCGCCGTTCTTTGGTGTCTCGCCGGATGTCGCTGCTATGCTGAAGGTGATTGCTGGCGAGCGACCGCCGCAGCCCGACGCGTCCATGTCGGATGGCTTGTGGGAGCTCGTCTCAGATGCATGGGCGCAGAACTTTCGTGATAGACCTAATATTAAGACAATTCTTCAATCTATGCGGACATTAAATGGATAAACTCGGAAGAGCATCTGTGAGTTTTAACCTCGCTTGCATATTTTCATGGAATTCAAAATACATCTATGACAATTTCAGACTCCCGCGACGTAGTCCGCCAAGGTGCTCCGCGCACCCTCCGCGCGACAAGACATGGTCCGTCGCTCTGTAGGAGATGTCAACGCAACGTTGCCGCCAGTCCTTAGACTCAGTTTTTCGGCTCGCATAGTGGACTTTGTTAACCCAAAAATGGTTCCGATTCGGTATAGCAGTAGATTGAAGCCGTCAGAGGGTCTGTGGGACCGTCATAGAGTATTCAGACGATTATTCAGTCTATATAGACGTTGAATGGTTGACATTGCGAAGACGTCCGTGGCCTTTGACTGCGCAAGAAGTTCGTATTGAGATGACCCTGTCATCTTCTCCGCTCAGAATCTGCGATCATAGCTGGTGGTGTGCTAGTCGTGTGCACTACAGGACAATCTTTGGATTGGTTCGCATGCATATTTTTTGGTGGGCGACGTCGATGAGACATTTATTGCTGAGAACATTGGGTGAACAGAATGAAAGCAGTGCTTTCGGTGGGGGTTGAACTGGTGCAAGACTCGGAGTCCCAGGTTCAAAACAGTTGAGCGAGGTCCGAGTCCCAGTGAGAGCTTAAGCCAAGAAGGCAAGAAGTCCTCTGATTTTACTCGGATTTTACTGTACCGAAAATACATGGAGGAGGATTGGCTGACGCTGCGTCCAGCTGGCAAAGAATACGAAGAGCAGCCGGAAGGAACGGACCGCAAGAGACACGTCAATGGATACGTGTCCAGGGTCGCTTTGTTTGGCAACGGATGGCGTTCATCACAGGAGTAGCTTAGTAAGCAGCCTTACTTAAAGCGATCGTCTTTACGCCGCCCTCCAAAATTTCCGTCTCCCCAACAATGTCCCGTGGTGTTCGCCGCCCGACGCGCTCCCACTCCCTGCGCTTCCTCTCTTCATTTTCCCTCATTGTTCTCTCCCTCCTTGCTCTCGTCTCGTTCTCGCCGGTAGCGAGCGCTGAAGAAGCTCACGCAGAATATGGCACCGTTATTGGTATCGGTACGTGCTTTCGCCTCTCATGTGTTCCTCTGGTCCTTATAGTCATTTTGCGCAGATTTGGGCACCACGTACGCTTTCCATTTCCCTAAAACTCGCATATTTTGCATTCTGACCGTTGACGTGTCACTAGTTATTCGTGTGTCGGGTGAGCAATTCCTCATATATTGTCGCTGTTCGTTCCGACTGACATCTATATCACAGTGTGCAGCGGGGCGGACGTGTAGAGATCATCGCCAACGACCAGGGTCACCGGATAACACCTTCATGGGTCAGCTTTTCAGATGAGGAGCGACTGTAAGAATTCGCACTACCACCGGGTCTGGGACACATCTAACAACTCCTTGCAGTGTCGGAGACAGCGCCAAGAACGCTTACCACTCCAACCCCCAAAACACTGTGTTCGACGCCAAGCGTCTCATTGGCCGCAAGATGGACGACCAGGACATGAAGCGCGATCTCAAGCACTGGCCCTTTAAGGTCCAGGAGAAGAACGGCAAACCCGCAATCACCGTGTCGTACAAGGGAGAGGAGCGCGACTTCGTGAGGATACTTGCCTCTAATATTTGACGACAACTTACACCGTTTAGTCCCCCGAGGAAATCAGCGCCATGGTCCTCACCAAGATGAAGGAGACCGCCGAGGCTTACCTCGGTGAGAAGGTCACCCACGCCGTCGTCACCGTCCCGGCTTGTGCGTAGAAACTTTTCCTACGATTATATTGCGATGCTGACCAACGCTCAGACTTCAACGACGCCCAGCGTCAGGCGACCAAGGACGCCGGCACCATTGCCGGCCTCGTGGTCCTGCGTATTATCAACGAGCCCACCGCCGCCGCCATCGCCTACGGACTGAACAAGAAGGGTGGAGAATCCCAGATCATCGTCTACGATCTCGGAGGAGGAACCTTCGATGTCTCCCTCCTCTCTATCGACGACGGCGTCTTCGAGGTTCTGGCTACCGCCGGTGACACCCATCTCGGTGGTGAAGATTTCGACAACCGCGTCATGGAGTACTTTATCAAGTCGTACAAGAAGAAGACCGGCACCGACGTCACCGGAAACCTGCGCGCCCTCGGCAAACTCAAGCGTGAGGTCGAGAAGGCCAAGCGTACCCTGTCTACCCAACAGAGCACCCGGATCGAAATCGAGAGCTTCGAGGGCGGAAACGACTTTTCGGAGACCCTTACCCGCGCCAAGTTCGAGGAGCTGAACATGGATCTTTTCCGCAAGACCATGAAGCCTGTCGAGCAGGTGCTCAAGGACGCGAACGTCAAGAAGGAGGACATCGATGAGGTCGGCGCAATGGTTTTTGTATTCTGCTTTTACTAACTACTGCTCTTCAGGTCGTCCTTGTTGGTGGTTCCACTCGTATCCCCAAGGTCCAGCAGCTCCTCAAGGAGTACTTCGGCGGCAAGGAGCCTTCCAAGGGTATCAACCCCGATGAGGCCGTCGCCTACGGTGCTGCCGTCCAGGGTGGTATCCTCTCCGGCGCCGAAGGCACCGCCGAGGTCGTCCTCGTCGATGTCTGCCCCCTCACCCTCGGTATCGAGACCACCGGCGGAGTCTTCACCAAGCTCATCGCCCGTAACACCGTCATCCCCACCCGCAAGAGCCAGATGTATGTTTCCACCTTTCTCCATTCTTTCCTCGTCCTGACCTGACGCGTAACAGCTTCTCCACCGCCGCCGACAACCAGCCCACTGTCCTCATCCAGGTCTTCGAGGGTGAACGTTCGCTGACCAAGGACAACAACCTGCTCGGCAAGTTCGAGCTCTCGTCGATCCCGCCCGCACCCCGTGGTGTGCCTCAAATCGAGGTCACCTTCGAGATTGACGCGAACGGTATCATGAAGGTCGCCGCCGCGGACAAGGGAACGTTAGTATTTTGTCCCCATTCTCCTACTTCCTCCAGTGCTGACATGTCTTCTACACAGCGGCAAATCGGAGAGCATCACCATCACTAACGAGAAGGGCCGTCTGAGCCAGGAGGAGATCGACCGCATGGTCGCCGAGGCCGAGCAGTTCGCGTATGTCCCCTTTTCTCCTTCAGCGTATGCTGTATGCTGACGAGGACCGACCAGATCTGAGGATGAGGCGCAGCGGAAACGTATTGAGGCGCTGAACTCGCTGTCGTCCTTCGTCTACGGGCTCAAGTCGCAGCTCGGGGACCAGGAGGGCCTCGGCGGGAAGGTCAGCGACGAGGACAAGAAGACGATCCTCAACGCCGTCAAGGAGACGACCGACTGGATTGACGAGAACGGCCCGACCGCCGGTGTGGAGGATCTCGAGGAGAAGCTCGCTGGTTCGTCGCTCTTCCACCCCTTGTAATCGTGCTTCGCTGATGTGTTCGTCCTTTGCGCAGAGATCCAGACGATCGTGAACCCCATCACGTCCAAGCTGTACTCCGGCGGTGGCGCTCCGGGCGCGTCGTCGGACGACGACGACTTCCCCGACCACGACCACGACGAGCTGTAAATGAATACCACCCACGCAGAGAGAGGGCGGGGCTGTGAAATTATATTATACGGCGTGGTAATTCTTGCGCGTAGATACGGGAAAAATACATACGCACGGGAGCGAAGCTGTATTTATTAGACATTTGAGAAGGGAGAAGGGACTTGATTCCAGAGTTACATGCACTCAAAGGGAGGGGGGAGGTGAGGATGCATGTATTCCTTCGCCAACCCCTTCGTTAGATGGACAAAAATCTAATTGAACAAAAATCAACATATTTCAGGCCCACTTCGAGCGGTACTAATAAATACAGTGCTACGGTTTGGAATTAACAGCATAGGGCTTAGACATGCGACAACTCGGAGGGATATATTGGAGAGAGTTGCATTGGGGGAATGAAAGAAGGGTCCTTCCGGCTGAACTCCAATGGATGATTTCCATCCACTCGAACCAGGGGATGATTTCTGTGGTGAGTAGCGGTGGTAAATTGGACGCCCAAAAAATAGGACCGCTTTTTAGTTTCGCATGATTCACATATGCGGACATGAGCTGCTGCTGCAAATCCGAGTTATCAGTCGAATTCAAACATCGCCGTATATGCCCACTTACCAGTGCAGATTATGCAGACCCAGTATCGTGCGTGCGTTATTCCCCTGCAGGAAATACAAAGCTCAGGATCATGCTCTTCATCTCCGTCCTCGCCGTCCTCCGGCTTAGAGTCCTCGTCTTCTGATCCTTGGTTCAATCCGTTCAATGTCGAAGCCCGGGCCAATATGGGCTTCAAGATCGTCACTCCTGAGTCTTCGAATTCCGACGGTAGGACTCTCGATAGAGGATCTCCTGTCGGCGTTTTGAGGATGTCTAAATTATCTGGCGATTTCTCTTCGTTCGATTCCCCTGGCCCTCTAGCATTGCCGAATTTAACCGAACGCTGCGTCCTAGACTGCACCGGCCCAGGGTCCACTTTTAGGAATTCTTCCTTGGACACTTCAGTGAGAACTCCCGGATCCGTTTTTTGCGCATGCGACGGAGAGACAGCGTGCACGACTACTCCAAGTGGAGCCCCAGACCTTCCAACAATGTCGACGGCGCTGTGGTGGAGCCATGTGAAATGCCGGGTGTTCGCATACTGATGCAGTCGAATAATGTGGTGATCCCCTGTGTGGTGGGCAATGTTCGAGTGATGCCCCGGGCAGTCCGCACAGAAGTCTGCCCCGCATTCTATGCAAAAATGGCGAGTCCCTGTAATCACCGGCCTGCCGCAGAGCTGACAAAAGGCGTTCCTATGCATGGAATTTAGGTTAGACGCTCGAGATGGTGAGTGAACAGTAAGTATGCTTACGTGTGAAGGGTCCAGTCAATACTTCTCCTCGCAGCGCATCGGTAGACGCGCGCATCCCATGGAGTCGATTTCCATAGAAAAGTTTGAAACTCCTCGTAATCCTCGGTGTCGAGATCGCCCAGTAGGTATTGGTATCGGACCAATTCAGCACCGCGGCGTATCTCCATTATATTGGTAGCCGGAATCAAGTTACGATTCAGACGAACCTGATATCTGACTGCAGATAATGCAAGCTTCCACAAGGTACCTGGAGGCCTAGTCGACGGCCTCTCCCAGTAGGGCTCAGTGAGCTGGTAAACCCACGCAGGCACCCGTCTCAAGATCAAAGTGCCCGCCGATTCGCTGCCAGTGGAGTGTTTCCAAGCCCCAGAAATCCTGGGGTCCCCGTCTGCCGTCTCCATTTGGCCTTGGAATGTGATGCTAAACTGCAAGGAGCTGTCGGCGCTGGGATCATCTGGCGAGCCGTCTATGGTCAATGATATCTCCCCTCTTGGGTCCTCTTTGCCCGACACATGGAGGATACCCGCGCAATAGCTCCCGTGGCCCTTCAAATCCGAGTCCAGGAACAATTCTATCATTCCGTAAGGGGCGATCTTGTTACTATGGTCGCGAAAGTGGCCAGTCCAATATCCACAAACGCCAGATTGTGAATGGATTCCCGTTGCACGCTGGGTAATGACTGCAGTAGTGGTATAAGGATTGACGCAAGGTGCATTGGGGTCTTCGTAGGATGCGCCATATTCGATCACCTCATCAGACCATAGGTCGTTTAGATCTTGGAGGTGAAGCCGCGGACCAAAGCGAAGCCTGGAATACTAGACCAATATTAGTGGCTCCCTCCATCGACACAAAGGTGGAAATACAAACCATTCCGAAGCCAAATTTCGAAAATATAGAAAAAAGGTCGTTGTATTGCAGCAGGTGGGATACTAACGACATAAATCACAATGATACCAAGCGGCGCTTTTAACAACTCACTTTCAATGTTTGCCATTCGGAAATAAAGACTGTCCAAAATATTCATTACGGATTTAAGAGCAGATGTCAGTTCGTGTCGCCTCAGCACTACTTCGCGAGCCTTGTGGAAAATCTTCAGATGATATTTCAGTAGGATATAAAGAACAGGAAATAGATTCTGCAGATATTCAGATGAGTCTTCGCAGTTTTATGGAAAATCAAAAAAGTCAGTGCTGACCCGTTCAATCTGGTGACGGCCAATGATAAGCGCGATTGTGTCGGGACTGTCGATTTCATAGTCCAGCATGCCCAAGATGCCTTCTAAGCGGTCTTCTTCTGCCTTGACATACACTGAAGCCAAGCCGGCGAGATTCGCGTCCATGGACTCGGCACAGGGATATATGGATGCAAGAACTAGATCCAAGTTCCCTATGCCATCCAGGTATTCGTGGACAGCAAATCTGTTTGCTGAGAGAATGGACTCATTGCCCTCGGATTTGGTTCGCTTCTTGGGGGGTGCCTGCGCCCAATTGTGCATGTGCTGCAGGATGCCACATATTTTCGATCGATACTCCCAAATCGTAAGATGGGAACCTACAACAGCAGAAGGCCCATATTAATACGCCGCAGATACAAGTCCTGCAAAGACTAACCAACAGCCAAATATGCCAACCACTGCAAAAGACTTGAAAATGGGCTTCAGCGGCGTCCACCACACAGTCGGCGCGGCTCACCTCCAGCCTTCGGGGCGCGCTGAAGTCAGTTCGTTAACCTCCCAGACGCTCACAAAGCCGCTAGCATCTCTGTCGAACGCTTCTAAAATCTTCGGAATATTCTGGAAGGTAAGTAACTTCAGAGCCCATTTCGCTTCAGTTCTTGCTTTAGCCAAGGAGAGAGCTTTCCTCAATGCAATGCGTTGATCGCTTCCATCTGGCGGAGCGCGATTGAAGTAGTCTTCGATGTCCGTGGTTTCGGAATACTGGGCTTTGTAATAGTCATGAAGGTTTAACACAAACTCGCGGGCGGGGACGCTCAGTTTCCAACTCTGCAATAAATAATGTCGATCTCTTTCGCTCTAGCAGGGTAACCATATACGCACCATTTCCTTCCAGAGTGCGCGTATTTCCTGTCCCATGAATCAGCATCAGCATTTTTTGATTTTCAAAAAAAAGAGGAACGCTACCTCGTCCTGAACTCGATCGTGTGGTCCTTCCCTTAGCGCCGCAACAACCCGGTCACCTTGCCGAATTACTGTGTACTCCAACTTGGCCTCCAGTTGTCGCTGCTGCTCATGCAGCTTGCGAACAAAGGTTTCCATGTTCCTCTTCAAGCCAGTCTCCATATCTTCATTTACCTCCTCCTTCAGAACTGCGATGGTCGAGGCAATTATCTGTGAGCGTTGGCGCCCGCCCGGTGCCATATCATCGGACTGGCTGGTCATGCTGCGCGATCTGGGAATGATGGGTGTGCCGTCTGGAGGGAAGAATGGTTTGATATGACTATTGGGGCTCGAGGGAATGATCGTCGGCATCGGCGACGACGATCGAGGAAATCCGGCCGGACCTCCGAAACTGCTTCGTCTCGACACAGGCTGCATCTGGTCAAAGCTTGGGTTTCGAGAACCGGCACCGGAGGCAGTCGGCATAAGGTAAGTTATTGGGACGACGTTTGGGCTTTGATGACGATAGCCTTGAAAATTTGGCGAATGGAAGTTCGGCGAGATGCTGTCTATGATCGGTGCCTCTCCACGAGGAGCAGTGGGATATTGCACTGGTGCCGCTGGGTGCAGAAATGCTGTGGAAAGATGAGGTGTTCCTGGCGGTCTGTACGCTCCGGGGGGTACTGCCAGGCCTCCATTAAATGCTTGATAAGGCGCGGTGGGCTTATTTTGATCGTTCTGAACGCCAGCGAAAGCGGTTGGAATGTTTTCAGATCCTTTCCGCCTGTCACCAATGTGATTCAATGATTGAAAATTAAGAACCAAGAGACCGGAGATACCAGGGGACCATCGCAATCAGCTCTTCGATGAACTTTTCGTCAGAAATGCACGCTTCAGGACTACCGCGCTGCTCGATCGCCTTCAAGATTTTCTGTTCCAAAGGCGTCTGCAATCTTTGAAGCAAAATCCTGATATGCTTATCGTTCGACTCGACTGTGGCTTGAATTTGGGCCAAGCGTTCCTTGGCATAGTGGCCGGTTATGGCAGTGAAAAGTGCCAACTTGTGGTCGAGTTCGCACTTCCACATCTCGAACGTCTGGATGAAGTTACCGAATCGTTCACTGTACAGAGGGCTCTTGAACAATTTTCCTGTGTTGAATGATCGGATGGAAAATTATGATGAAGCCGCCGTGCACTAGACTCACCATAGAAAGATGTTTTCGAGTACTTGTCGCACAAATTCCCGCAATTCTCGATATCCTTCGCGATGGAAGCGCAAATGCCCGATAGCATTGCTTCGACGGTCTCGCCATGGCTGAGTGTGTGGCTGGGCTTGATTATCCGCAGCCTGTGTAATAAATTGAGAAAAATTCCAGCACGGCAGATAGGCCCACTGACTGCACAAGCTCTGACATCATGTCCGCCATTTTCACTTGCAGCGCGACAACGCTCGCCTTGTTGTCTCGGCGCTTGAGTTCGAGGCTGATGACGGCTTTAAAGGCGAGAACAGCTACGCTAATGAAGGGATGCAGCTTCTGCACCTCGTCCAGCACGTTCATCAGTAGCTGGCTCGACTCGCTAAATGACTTTATCCTATCTTCCATGGCGTCGACGTCGATGCCTGCAGCGATGGCTGCGGCGCTGTCTGCAATCTCATCGCTGTTGTTGTCGTGAAACTCCGACGCGGAGCTGGTGTAGCTCGACTGGATCTCTGACACGCGATCCTCTTCGCGGGATGGTTAGCACATGAGAAAACACCCTCGGCCGATGGATCACTCACTGAGGCTTGTCGCGCCTGGCTTGCCGGTCCCAGGGAGAGTTTGGTTGGGCTCGGGAGTAGCGGACTATAAGCGACTCCGCTGGTCCGAGGGATTGTCAGCGGTAGTGGGATTGAATCCGACAGGCATCGCGAGCAAAAGGGCACTGAATATAAACCGAAATTGGGCACAGAAGAAGTGGGTGATACGCTGGGGGGAGCCCTGAATACCAAAGTATGGTAGTAGCGCAGCTCCCTTCCCTATTTATGGCCCCGAACGAGCGCCGACGATGACTGTGCTTTGTTATTACTTTCCTTCTTAACGGATAGAGAACAGCATACATATGATGGTTCCCACATCGACCAGTGCACTGAACAGCGGCGTCTGCCAGGGATTAAAATAGCAGGTGGCCTTGTCCGACACGCATTGTACTTAGGCGCTCAAAGAACGTGAAGTGTTGTAAGCTGGACGCGATTCGGGGCAAATTACAGGACCGACGCTGGCTGCTGCAGTGGCACGCCTGTCGCGCGTCCCAAGAGCCTGAGGGATTGGACTTGCTGGGATTGAATCCGCATTGAACATACACAGCGCTTCCCAAACGTTGATGCGCCACCAGGAACCCGCATGATTGGTTTTGTTGGCGCTAAACGGCGTCTTCAAGTTTCAGAACATTTTAATAGCAGGTTTGTAGCCTTGTTCGAACGGAAGCTGGCTGAAGAGGGAACAAAGCGTTGTAACCTTGACACGGAAATAGCACAGTAGTGTAGGCTCGCTTCAGCCTCTACAGTATATCTTGCGTGAAATCTGAAGATAGTCGTTCAGATCACGTATAGTATGAACAGTAGTGTAAGATTGCGTCAACTTCTCGAAATGCACCGCAGCCACGCGTACAGAGCACAGAGGGGAACGATCGGTTCCTCAGGTTCGCGCTTCAGGACAAACTGACCACAACGTAGAGCTTGAGTAGAGCCGGGACATACAGGAATGGTGCATTGGAAGTTTATTCCCAGTGGCACGTCACGTGCATCGTAGCGTCGCGCCGGGCAGACAATCCGTGCGTCTATATCCTCTTCTTCTGTCCTCACCGCTGAGCTCCGCTCTCGGACAGAACAGTGGCTCTTGCTGCACCCTGAACACCCTACATGTACAGCGTGCCGCGCTTGCAAAAACGCCCGCGAAATGCGCGGTCGTCCTGCATGTGCGGCTCGCTGAGGCGCGCCCCGGGCACTGTCGCCACCTCCCTGGGAGTGCTGCCTTGGGGACTCGTGAGGTAGGGGCCCTGCTTCGGCGGGGTTGTGCTGACCGACCGCACTTTCGCGCCCGATTGAGTCTGCGACGCGCCTTCGACAGTCGCCGCCGCGCCGCGGCCGTGATGCTGCTCAAGGCGCCCGCCTTATTTCGTTAGTCGGGTCCTTGCTCTCAGGCATATTGTGTACCCCACCAGGCGCGCCGATTGCGTTCGAAGTCGGCAAGCTCATTCCACCCTGCTCCACGGAAAGGCGGCGGCATCTTGGTCCCGCGTGCCTCGCCTCGCTCCGGCGTGTCCCGAAACGTCAAGTGTCCGTTCGTTCATCTTCGCTCCCATGGCTAACCACCGATTATGTATTTCGGTGGAGGCTGCCTCGCACTTTATTTTTCAGATCAGATACATTGATTCCGTCCGTACATTGAACATTCTATCTTCAATACAGTGGTAAGTAGGTAGGTGGGTAGTGGAAAGCAGGGAGAACAATGCGAAAGCAAAGGAGAAACAATGCGAAAACAGGAAAAATAATACATACCTCCATCGTTCACCCAGCAATAGGTCTGTCTCGCTGGTATCTACAATTTAGAGAACCATCTTCATAGATTCAATGATCGTGCCAATCTCGGGTCGATCCCGAGCAATTTGAGCCCATGCAGCTGTGACAAGATCCCACAAGCCATCCGACATCGACGTATCGCGCGGCGGTCGGTCCCCAGCAATCACCTTCAGCATGGCCACGACGTCCGGCGATAAGTCTGAGAACGGTGGACGACCTGTGTGCAACTGGAAAAGATCAGCACGTCTTCAATAGCGGCAATTGCCAGCGGCTACCTCGAGACAGACACACGCGAACGCGTACACATCGCTCGCAGGCGTCCGCCTAAATTTATCACACCCGAAGGCCGTCGGTTGTATTAACTCCGGCGCAAACCACCGCGCGCTTCCGGCGTGGTGCGCCGTCGACGTGAGCGCGGCTGTGGTGGTGGACGCAGCGTCCGTGATCGTCGTCAGCCCGAAATCCGCTAGGCACGCGTTCCAGTCGTCCGATACGAGGATATTCGTGCCCCGTAGGTTGCCGTGGACGATGTTCATCGAGTGCAGGTATTCGAGGCCCTCCGCCACTTGCAGAAGCTGTTAGCGGGACGGAGACATGAGGATGAGTGAATGGACGCGTGGGTGGACTCACTAGTTTGCCGACGTCCTCGCGCCCGTGCTCGCTAAGATACTTCAGGACAGTGCCGTGCTTCATCCAGGGAGAGACGAGGCAAAACGACGACATGAAACTTTCGCGGTCGATACCAATCAGGGGCAAGACATATTTGTGCTGCAGTGTCTGCCAAACAAGCGCCTCACGGCAGAATTGCTGCGAAAGCAAAGCATGAGTTGGAGGGCACAGGTATACGGGGGGAACTCACCAGACGACTCCGTTGCGACTCGGCGCCAGCGTTGAACCTCCTGATGCGTTTCACCGCGACTGTGCTGCCACCATACGACGCCCGATAAATATCGCCGAAGCCGCCGCAGAACGTCGGGTGCTCGTCATGGTCGGTGACGCCTGTGATGAACAGCGACGAGGGCAGCTGGTCACGCGCCCCCGAGAGCCGGAGGATCAGTCGCCGAGCCTGCGACGTGTGCTGAGCGCTTGGGAGTGATCCTTTATCGAGCACCTGATATCCTGATTAGCGGATCCAGCCATTAAGTGCAGGTCACCCACATCCTGAACAGCGTCGAGGAAGGACTGCGCACGGTCGCCTTCGAGCAATAAGACCGTGTTCTTGGCATCGCGCGAGTCAAGCACGGTCAAGAGTGCGGCGGAGATATGCTGATAACACGACTGCAGCGCGTTACGAAGGTCGGAGGAGGGCAGACCCTGCATGTGAATGAGGAAATTGATTCACCCAGCGGGATATAGCTTACCTGTGTCAAAAGGGCTGCTCGCTGCTCGTGGTTGTATACGATAGTCTCAACGGGGCTCATGTCGGGGAGAGCTGCTGACATGGATGGAGGGGGATCAAGCGCATCGGCGCCAGGGACCGGCTCGCTCGGGTCCACGACATTCTTAGAGATCGGCGAGGGCATCCGCTTCGACGTCGTCGGCGGGCTCGGCGGACTCGGCGGTAGCGGCGGCAGCGGCTTGCCCGCCGGGCTGGACTCGCTTGCGCCCGTCGATGACGTGCTCCCCTGCCGCCGTCGCTCCGTGATGCTCGCGCTCGGGCCCGACGCCGAGTCGTACAGGAACTCAGGCTGCGTGCCGCGGCTCTTCGGCGCGTTCTGCGGCTGCGCGTGCAACTGTGCGACCGTCTGCGCGCGCGCAGTGGGCGGCGTGGGGCCTGTGATGCGCATCTGGGGCTGGTACGCGAGGCGCTTGAGCTGGTGCTGCTCCATCGCCGCGCGCTCGAGCTCCTCGACGGTGCGTCCGAACGCGGAGGGGACGGCCGGGTCCGCGGACGGGACGTGGTAGTACTGGTACGCCGCGAGCCACGGGTGGCGCATGACGTTCGCGAGGCTCGCGCGCTTGCGCGGGTCCGGGACGAGCATCATCTGGAGCAGGTCGCGCGCCTCGTCCGAGATGTGCTCTGGGAATGAGAGCGGCGTGTTGACGATGTACTTGTAGAGGCGGTTGATGTCGTCGCCATTCGGGTTGGCGAGGTCGTCGTCGAACGGCAGGTACCCGGCAAGCATGGCATACAGTATAACGCCACAGCTCCAGATGTCGACGGCACTGCCCACGTAGGGGCCCTTGGAGATGACGAGCTCGGGGGCGGCGTAGCACGGGGAGCCACAGAAGGTCTTCATGAGGTCGTCCGCGCGATGCTTGAAGCGGTTCGCCCAGCTAAAGTCGGTGATGATGACGTTACGGTAGCGGTCGAGGAGGATGTTCTCGAGCTTGAGGTCGCGGTGGACGATCTTCTTCTGGTGGATGTACCAGACGCCGGAGATGAGCTGGGAGAAGAGCTTGGAGGCGTCGCGCTCGCGCAGGTAGCGTTGGGCGAGGATGTGGTCGAAGAGCTCGCCGCCGGACGCGTACTCGATGACGATCCCGATGTACTTGTCGGTTTCAATGACATCGTACAGACGAACGATGTTGGGGTGCTTCAGGGTCTGGAAGCGAGTTAGTATGAAAGGATGCTGGAGGCGGCAAAGGATGCAAAATTCTGCAAATGCGGAGACCCCCCCCTACGGTTTGCAAGAGGTCCACTACAGTTTATGCGCGGCCCTATTCCCCATTGGACCGCGATGAAGAAGTGCAGATGCAGTCTGTCGGGGTAACACAGACCGCTCGACCGAAGAAAAAGATGGCAAACGAACAAGCCACTCACCCTCAAAATCTCAATCTCCTGCTCGACCTTCGACGTTCTAACAGCGCTGTCGACATCGCTCTTCCGTATGAGCTTGACAGTGACCTCCTCGCCCCACTGGCTGTGCAGCCCAAGCTTGACCTTGGCAAACTCGCCCTCGCCGAGGGTCTGGAGCAGCAGATACGGGCCGAACTTGGGGATGGTACGGCGAGGGTGTGCTGCAGCATATGCGACGGCCGCAGGGTGCGAGTAGACGTCCGTGTACGCTGGTTGTTGCTCGGCATCGGGGGTGGAAGAGCCGACCTGGTGGGACGCACGGTGTTGCGGTGGCTGTCTTCGGGCTGCGGGCGCCGTTGGTGCGACTGCCGCCGACACTGGCGACGGCGGCATTAATGTTGCAGACGAGATGCCTAATCCGTAGTACGGCTTCAAGACGGCGGGGTACAGCTGTTGCGGCGGGGCTGTCTGCGGGCGCGGCGAGTCGTCTCTGCGCGTCGACATCGGCGGCGCCGGCGAGCGCCGCCTTCCTCGGTCCCGGTCCCTATCGCGGTCAGACGAGCGAGTCCGGCTCGCCTCCCTCGGCAGCGGTGCCGGGCCGTTGGCGGGCGTCGACGGGGCGAAGGGGTCCTTCTGGTGGGGCGTCTGCGCCCACCTTGCGATGCGCGCCTGCGTCTCGACGTACCGCTGGTACGCCTCCGGCGAGTAGTCGTATTCCGCCATCTTCAAGTCTCTTTCTTCTCTTGTCTTCTCTTCACTCTTCTAGCTGACTGGCGTTGATCACTAGGCACGATATACGCATCAAGCGCTAATACATTAGAGTCATCGACATGAAAACGTATCTAAAAGCTGTAGAGGCAAATCCAGTGGACAAACAATCTCCGCAGCGCGGCGGCAGTGCGTCCATTACCACGGGCCCGGATGGTAGGTAGATCCCGAATATATTGCGTCTCCGTCGGCAGGCGAAGTACAGAGATAGTTACAAGGTATGTATTCTTTTCCCTCCCAGGTCTTCTTTCACCACGTCGAAAAACTCGAAGGGCCCCATACGCCGTGTGGCGCCTCCCTGCGACCCGAGTATGGTATACTACTTACTCTACCACCGGCCAGATCCTTAGAAGCTCCTCATCCCGAATCCTAAGGATATGGTACCGGACGAACACCATCATTCATTTGTCTCCTCCCCTTTCCGCATTGCTCGGGTTCCCAACCAGCCTCCTCAGCAAGCCTCACTACCTGGATATCTTCGAGGCTCGTAGTTCTCGGACGCGATACATGTAAAAATTGACATCCAAATACAAACGGAGCATCCAGCTCATTTATGGGTGGGTTTGCCTGGTTCCACTACGCACGGGAGCGAAGTTGTATTTATTAGAATTTGAGAAGGGAGGAAGGACTTGATTCCAGAGTTACATGCATTTATCCCTCGGGAGGAGGAAGGTGAGGATGCATGTATTCCTTCGCCAACCCCTCCGTTAGATGGATAAAAATCTAATTGAATAAAACTCAGCATATTTCAAGCTATTTCAAGCCCAATTCGAACGGACCTAAGAAGCACAGTGCTACGGCTTCAAGCATTTACAGGGAAATAACAGCATAGGGCTTAAACATGCGGCAACTCGGAGGGATATATTCCGATTGCGTTCGAAAACGGTAAGCTCATTCCACCCTGCTCCACGGAAAGGCGCAAGCGGGCGTATCTGGGTCCCGCGATCGCTCCCAAGACTATCCACCGATTGTGCATCTCGGTGAAGGACCCATCCATCATTTGCGATTACTACCTCGCACCTTATATTTCAGATCAGATACATTGATTCCGTCGGTACATTGAACATTCTATCTTCAATACAGTGGTAAGTATGTAGGTGGGTCGTGGAAAGCAGGCAAAACAATTCGAAAGCAAGGAGAAACAATGCGAAAACAGGAAAACAATACTCCATCGTTCACCCAGCAATAGGTCTGTTTCGCTGGTATCTACGATTTAGAGAATCATCTTCATGGATTCAATGATCGTGCCAATCTCGGGTCGATCCCGAGCGTTTTGGGCCCATGCAGCTTTGACGAGGGTCCACAGACCATCCGACATGGACGGATGACGCGCCGGTCGGTCTCCAGCAATCACTAGGAACATGGCGGCGATGTCCGGCGAAACGTCTGAGAAGGGCGCACCGCCGGTATGCAACTGGGCAAAGATCGGCATATATACATTGAGCGGCGGTGATCAAAGCTTACCTCGAGACAGACACACGCGAAGGCGTACACATCGCTCGCGGGCGTCCGCTTAAATTTTTCGCACCCGAAGGACTTCGGTTGGATCAACTCAGGCGCAAACCACCGCACGCTCCCAGCGTGGTTGGTTGAGGACGTAAGTGCGCCGTCGGTGGTAGAGCCTTCGATTACACTCGCTAGGCCAAAGTCCGCCAAGCATGCGTTCCCCTCGTCCGACACCAGGATATTTGTTCCCCGCAAGTCGCCGTGGACGATCTTCTTCGAGTGCAAATAGCCGAGACCCTCTGCTACTTGCAGAAGCTATCAGGGGAAAGGAAAATATGAGGGTTTTGTGTACGATCGCACGAACAGTCTTACCAACTTGTCTGCGTACCCCCGCCCGTGCTCGCTCAGGTATTTCAGGACAGTGCCATTCTTCATCCAGAGCGACACCATGCAAACCGACGACGGAAAGCTTTCGCGGTCGACGCCGAGCAGACGGAGTATATTGGGGTGCTCCAGGTTCTGCCAAACACTGGCCTCCCGCCAGAATTGCTGCGAAATCGTGAGCAAATGCGCGCAAGTTATGCGTCAGGGAATTCACCCGACGGCCCTGCTGCGAGCCGGCGCCCGCGTTGAACGTCCTAATGCGCTTCAGGGCAACTGTCTTCCTTTGGTACGACGCGCGATGAATGTCGCCAAAGCCGCCGGAGAAGGTTGGGTGCTCGTCGACGTCGGTGACGCCGGAGATGAAGAGCGACGAAGGCAACTGGTCGCGCGTCTCCAGGAGCCGGCGAGTCAACCGCCGAGCCTGCGCGGTATGCTCGGTGCTGGGGAGTGATCCTCTGTCGAGGACCTAAAAACCTGATGAGTTGAATCTAATCCTTCCAGTGCAGGGCACGAACATCCTGGACAGTATCCAAGAATGATTGGGCACGGTCGCCTTTTAGTCGTAAGACAGCGTTTATAGCATCCGAGGAGTAAAGGACGGCTAAAAGCGCGGAGGAGATGCGCTGCTCGCAGGAACGGAGTGGGCCACGAAGGTCCTCGAAAGATAAACCCTTGTGTACGCAGGTTAGAAAATGGGTTTGAATGGTTTCTAATAGTTTACTTGTGCCAACAGCGCTGCGCGCTGCCCCTGTTTATGCAGAAGGGTATCAATGAGATCCGACGAGTCACCTCCCAAATCCTCAGGCTGGAGATGAATTGATCTTCAAATAAAATTTTCCAGGGGGGCTGAATTACCTACCTTCGTGTATGGACCGTATCGTCGTGCTATCTCTGCCACTCCCTGAGCTTCGTCTTGGTTGGTTCGAACATTGTGATGCTCGTGAGGGTTCAAAAGCTCGTCGAGTCGGTTTACTCCTCCCTTGCATCCAGGGAGTGTCATGGATGCTAAATCGTCCAGCATTTCCTCAAAAGTTTCCATCCGCATGGGAGATGCGGATGGAGCTGTGGGTGTCGTCGAATGGGGAGGATAAGGCCTTCGTCCTGCGGTCAGAGACAGGGACTGGGACGACATTGCGCATACAGCGATGCATTCGCATTGGAGACCCCGGCGAACACATCGATCGCAGGGCTCGGGTTCGTAATCTCTGATACACTGGCAGTGGGCAGATAAAAAGCAGGTTAAAATGCCACATTAGAGAGATACTGACTCTAATTTTGCGTTTGCGACAATCAAGGCAAAGTCTGTTTCGTACTGGACTCTGGAACCCTGGAAAGAATGTGAGTCGGGGTTTGCAAATTCAACAGCAAGCGCACAGTTCGCTGAACTGCAATCCGTAGTCATGCTTCGTTTGAGAACGGCGCGACCCGTAGACAAGGGTTCGCGATCGTACGCTGGGGGAACGAGATGGCTATCCGCAGAGCGGCTCCTGCCGTGGGTGAAGCCAGCGGACGGAGATGAACGTCTTCTAGACCCTTCTGTCGCTCTAGGGAAACATTGCCCAGTCTCGGCGGGCAAGTACGAGGATGACTTCAAGTTGCTGAGTGAGAGTGTCTCCATCCGAGTCGGTGAGAGAGTCACGAGAAGCTGGAGCTTTCAGAGTTCGAAGACGGTGTTCAAGTAGACGAGGGCAGTGACTGTTGTGGCATGCCATACTGTAAATTAAAGAAGGGTCCAGGGATGAGTGCAAGGCAAGTGCAAGGAGATACGGAGATCTGCGCAGCTGCAGCTGATAAGTAGATCTAGATGCGATAAACGCCGCCGTCATCCGCGCGGAGTCGGATCAATCATGCGAGCCGATCATGAAAGCTAGCTAACGGCCAATTATAAGTAATAACGGTTGAAAAGTTATTTGCCCTAGAACAATGAGGGAGTAATAGAAAACCACCTTGTCGACCTCTGAAGCTCTGCCTGCTTATGTGTACCTCTATTCAAATGTTTTTCCGCTATCATGATGTAAATCTACCCGTCTGGCTTTTTTCTAGGTTTCGATGTATCATCACAACTTCTGTATGCTGTTCAAGTTGGTGCTTTAATCAACACACTTTTTTTTTTTTTTTGAACGCAAGTGTACATACAAGTAGAGTGCAAAAGTATACATACATACATGTGAGAGTGAGTTTGTACATACATATGAACCAGTGCATTTTGTATACATACATGTGTTCAATTCTCTGTTCATACGTACAAGTCCGTGAAGGTTCCAAAAGCCGCCATCAGCGCCCCAGCGCTATCGGGGGCGGTGGGCTCGGGGGCTGGCGTCGGGCGCTGCTCGCTGTGGATAATTGTTTGCTTGACTGCGGCCGTTCGGTCCGGATTTGTTTGTTCCTGCTGTTCATCCGAGTCTGCTCATCCGCTGACTCTCCGCTTCCGTGCTTCCGTCATGGGCCACGGCGCTGGGCATCAAAAGAACAAGCAATCTCAGGCTCTATGACCCTCGCCATAATCACGCTCAAGTCCAAGACCCGCCGGTGTAGAGCAAGATGAGCCTGCTCTGTGGCCGACCGATTGGCGTCTCTAGCAGGTCGAGCTGGCATGCGGCAACTTCGATGTGACCAACACAGCTAAGATGGACCCATGCATAGCAGGCCACCACCAGCTCATTGTGTCGACCCTTCCCCGCTCCCATGCTCTTTTGAACTCCTCTGTTTCCGTGGGGGCATGCAGATCTCTGCGAAGACCGAGCCGCCGACACGATCAATAACGTCACGGCAAAGATCCAGGACAAGGAGGGTATCCCTCCCGACCAGCAACAGTTTATGTTCGCGGGCAAGCAGGTCG
The DNA here is from genome assembly GCA_029289555.1 of Mycena latifolia. Lineage (NCBI taxonomy): Eukaryota > Fungi > Basidiomycota > Agaricomycetes > Agaricales > Mycenaceae > Mycena > Mycena latifolia. Next base: position 16,992 of record JARJLE010000434.1, on the reverse strand, counting down.
GAGACGGCCGCACTCTTTCCGACTACAACATCGAGAAAGAGCAACCTCGGTATGTCATTTTCTTTGTTTTTGGGTACTACTCAAGCTTTCTCTAGTGCTCCGTGCGTGGCACTCTTTAAATGTTGTTTGCTCATGGTCTAGGACGGCCCCTGTTGTAACCACGATGCGCTGTATTTTGGAGCAATGAAGGTGCGTACAGTCGCACGCGCTTCTAATCATTTTCATGGCTCTCATATTTATTTATTTGCCCAGTCCACCGTCTGCTCGGTGGCATGCAGATCCTCGTCAAGACCCTACAGCGGGCGAAGGCCCGTGCTCCCCGCTTGAGGAAGACTACACGCCTCCTTCGACCATCTCGCGAAGCCGCACGCGCCTCCATGCAGTTGCCCAAGCTCAATTGTAGCACTGCCATCGACCAGCGGCGGTGCAAGTGTACGGCAACTTGAGGCCGCCGCACTCTCTCGGACTACAACCCCTCTCCCGCCCTCGCTCTCGGTGCTCGCAACCTCGGTACTGTACGCAGCATCTTCTGTTTCCAGATATGATGCCCACATGCTGATACGGATCTTACATTCGCTCATTGTAGATCTTTCATTGGGCGGAGGCTTGGTTTCGGCGAGGGCCAGTTTCGTCGGCATTGGTGCATGCGACATTATTTTTGACACCACTATGAATATATTCTACAGCCGTTTTGGAAACTATAGAGGGGTTTCGTAAATCGTTGATGCTCGATTTTTGCTTACCTCTGTTTGACACCGCATCACCGCTCCACCAATGACTCATGCTCACCACCGTCTGTATTAACAGTACTATGGAGTTGCTTTAGACCCCACCTCACCTCGCGTCCCCTCATGAACACAACCACTCATGCAATCAACTAACTCGACCTCTTCGCACCATCGGGAGCACGAAGGAATTGAAGGCGAGGGCAATTGATGACGACAGGTGGAGTAAGATGGCGACGCAGTGTCAAACAGAGGTAAGCAAAAATCGACCATCAACGATTTACGAAACCCCTCTATAGTTTCCAAAACGGCTGTATTTGAAGCTTGTATCAAGGTTAATTTTGAGACAGAAAAAAAAGAGATACCGTGGGACTTGAACTTGTGAACTCGACGGGAAAGGCAAGACACGAACTTGATCACCGCCGTCCGTCACAGCCATGATAATCTCGAACACACAGGATACGATTGACAAACAGACAGGTATAGAAGTTATTCTAGCTAATAGCAGTATTCTAGGTAACATTGTTCACGAAATGCGGCAGTACCTATGGAAGGCAGCAATTCCCGTCACCGCTGCCTCGACAATTCCTTCGTGCTCGAATGTGTTGGAGGTCCACTTGGCCACCATGTCCTCGTGGCACTTTCTACTCATGCCGGGGAAGACGATCTTGTCGAGATGGGCGCCAATGGCATCCAAGGCCATGGGATGAGTCGGATGAAGGATCTTCTTGCCCACGAGAGTCCACCATCCATCTCTTATGGCGCGCTCGCAGTTCCGGTGGGCCACACGAGTGGCCGCCGTAGCGGCAGGTGACGAAATCGATGAGGGGGCCACTCTTGTCGTCGACAGCCCACTTGCGCGCGAACTTGACGGCCTGCTGCGCGGCAATGATGTCTATGCCGCTCACCTTCAGCCCGGGGATCTTGTCCCCGTGCGCGAAGTGCTCGGCGTTGGTGAAGCTGTGCTCAGCGGACGCGCCCGTGCCGAGCGCTGCGTGCGCGCGGAGATGCGCGGCACGCACCTGCGTCACGGGCGCGCGTCGTTGGAGGGGCGCACGGAGAGGGCGCTGCGCTCGGTGGTCTTCTCTCTTGCTAGTCCGCTGGAGCGCACACGCGAGCGCGGGGCCATACTGCAAATTTGCAGAGGCGCGGGTGTCTTCGTGCTGGCACGGGGGGGAGGGGAGGGGCCGAGGCGGGCGTGGGCGAGGCGGAGGTGGGAGTAAGGAGCTGGAGGAGCTGCTGCCGCTGTGTGGGGGCAGTGGGGACCGCAGGTTGAGCACGGGAGACCTGGGGTGGCGCTGAAGCAGCATGAGCGCCGGTGCGTCTCGATTAAATGAAGCCCAGGTGCATCACGGATCCCTACGAAAAGCTGTCAAAGTCCCGCGTGCGACGACTTGGAGGCGCACGCACCCTGCAGTCCATGCGCTTCTTCTCGCCGGGCCCATACTCTCCGGGCGCTCGAGTGCGCTCTGCGGGACGCAGCTGTTCTGCGCGAGCGTGCGCACGGCGGGCTTGATGAGGCGGCCAGTGGGAGCAGCGCGCATGCGAGGCCCGCCTGCTGCGTTGTTGGGGGGAGGTAGCACGGCTCGAACAGTGCCTCGAGTGAAGACGGTGGTGGACGACCCGAGCCGCTCGAGAACGGGCGAGCTTTGTTATGCGAGCCGGCGTGCTATGCTTGTGGCGTGTGTCTGTGGGCGACGAGGTCTTGCGAGACAGAGAACAGGGGAGAAGTAAGGCGACTGTGACGGCTGTGCCAACGGAGGCGTAGAACAACAGGAACAAAGAGGTCCGGGCCGAATGGTCATGGTCGACCTCGCGTTCAACGACGTCGAGCACGAGCATCCAGGGCGATGAGCGCCCGACGACAGCCCCCGAAGCCCCCGCCTCCGATCGCGCTGGGGGCGCTGATGGCGGCTTTTGGAACCTTCACGGACTTGTATGTATGAACAGAGAATTGAACACATGTATGTATACAAAATGCACTGGTTCATATGTATGTACAAACTCACTCTCACATGTATGTATGTATGTATACTTTTGCACTCTACTTGTATGTACACTTGCGTTCAAAAAAAAAAAAAAAAGTGTGTTGATTAAAGCACCAACTTGAACAGCATACAACTGTCTTACGACTGGCGACGTCCCACATCAAGATCCCGTTGTTTTCCTAGTCTCTTATAAACACAAACGAATGGAACCTCGTGCCTCACTTGTTTGTAGTTTTTCCCTCATGTTTGAAGGAAGGAAGGAAGGAAGGAATTACCGGCAAGGTCCCTCGAAGGAACACCGGGGCCCGTACTACATACATGGCGTCAAATGTATGCTACGGATACTGTATTTCTTCTGCCAGTTGAGATCCTGAGTTACCTCTCAATGCCTCCCGCAACATCCGTACCAAAAAAAGAAAATACAGGTTGGGATTCTTGAGGCACCGACAAGTCCCCAGTGTTGCCCGACGATCCAAAATCCAGTACGATAGAAGCCAGATGCTATTCCAATAGAGTGAGGACAAGCTGGAATTTTGTTTTCAGAATCAGCGTTCTAAGACGGCGTTTAAGTAAGCGAGAAGCACTGATAGGCACGGGTTGCCACTCAAATGGAAGCTTGATAGAAGCTATCAAATCTGCCCCGGGGGGGGGGGGAGATTAGACTCGAAACCAGTCGGACCACTAACACCTGAGGTTTGATGACAGTCGATCAAAGGTGATAGCGGGATCAAACCTCAGGTGTTTTTTGAACTTTTTTCGCCCGCGAATTGATCGATTGTCATCATATTCTACCCGGCGAAAAACGCGACTGGATTCGAGTCTAGGGGGAGATCAATCTTTGGACAGCCTGAGATCCCGTACTTGTTATTATCTGATTCTGTCCGTGGATTCTGAGTCCTGACAAGAATTGGGTTGAGAATCGAGTCATGAATCGACCTCCCTGACCGCTTTGACTTTATACTAAGTACTTGACTACCCTGAGGTCTATATGGGGTTTTGGTCTGCGCGAACGGTCTTGAGGTCGATTTGAGCGACGCGCACGCCATGAGAACAGCACATGTGGTCGTGTGTGCGCGTACTTGCCCCTGTTTAGCCTAATTATAATCTCTCTCCTGCTTCTTGGTCTTGTTCATTCTATTTGCGTTTCACCCCGTTCGGTCTCGATGTTCACACCTTTCATTGCAAACCCCCAGGCCTGGCTTCGGCAGTTTCACCCGTACCAGCTTGAAGCGGCAAGCCGTTCTGTCGACGCGATCTACGCCGCACGCGGGCCATGTTGGCTTCGGGCCGTGTTCTGCTTGCAATTCTGCGTCATCAACACCTTCGGGGCCATCAACCACCGTCTTCAAGTTGGCCTTGTCTCGAAGCCATTCCAGCTCCAAACTGGACTGCCGAGCCTGGCTTTCAAATTCCTATCTCCGCCAATATCCGCCCGGGCGGGTAGAGAGCCGCGGAATATCTCTAAAAGCGTCAAACCGCTATGGAGCGCCTCTCCGCGTTTCTCGGTTCTTTGATCTGTACTCTATTTTTGGTCTCCTACTATCTGGTAACGGATTTACGTTGTGCCCCAAGAGTTCCCCGGGCCCTGTCCGGAGATCTCACTATCCTATGCGTGCCGTCACAGTGGTAGGCCCTGGTCTGACGTCAGCCAGTTGAATTCCGAATCAATGGCCACAGCATCTTCACATGAATATTGTGCGGCATATCGGTTGTACAGCAGCACCTTCCTCCCTATCATTCAAGTTTCAAAGATGCTAATTTTCTGGTCACCAGTGCGGCAGCTGTTCCGCGCCGACATCTGTGACCTCCGAATCCGCAAGTGTCCTCAGCTATCGAGTTCCCGCTCTCAAGACTACATCCGACCTGTTTATTATCTGCGAGCCATGTCTGCCAGCTCTTCTGGCTCCACCGCCTGCTTTCTACCTCTACTAATTAAAACTCCGCTTTTCCTTTCAAATCTATCCGCCTTGCTTTTTTCGTACTCTTCTAGGCTTCAATGGAGGAACAACGCACTCGTATGTCTATCACCACTATGTCGTTGTCTCTTTTTTCCGCGGAACATTGGTTGGACGTGTAATACGGACGATTATTGTGGACTCCTTGAAACGCGCACTGCCTTCCGGTCTTGGCCGATGAAATCTGGCCACCAGGTGAACTGGAACTGGTCACACTCTTGCTTCGAAGTCTGCAAGAGTCAAGACTGGACACAGTGCACACAAGGCCGAAATTAAATTCCGGCTCCCACGCACCTCAAATGTTCCCGTACAATATTGCTTTCTCATGGTCGGGGTCTGCGAACCTGGCGTGCGAGCGCAAGGACTCTTAAAAAGACGGCGGATGGAGTATAGGCTTGCTTAACCTCCGTAACAGCTCTGTCCAAATTCAGCAACTTTTGGTATTACAATGCATTGCTTTCTCACGGCCGAGGTTGTGAACCTTGCGTGGGAGCGCAAGGACTCTTAGAAAGACGGAGGATGGAAGCCTCCGTAACAGCTCTGTCCAAATTCGGCAATTTTTGATATATCTTACCTCTTGTGCCTTCCGCTGCCCCCAACTCGGAAGCGTGAAGGAATCCCTGGTTCCGCCTTGAGCCCCCGAAAAAGTCGGTGGATGGAACACAGATTTAGCTTTCATAACAGCTCTGTCCAAATTCGATGATTTTTGATATTTTCCCTTGATTTTCCCTCCTGTTTCTGCTGTCCCGAGACATGAGGTTCCATCCTAAAGGAGTTGGCGAGTGGAGTATAGATTCAAGCTTCAACAGCTCTGAATCCAAATCCTGCAATTTTTGATATATCTGACAAGTCTTGGCCGATGAAATCTGGCCACCAGGTGAACTGGGCGCTTGACTCTTGCTTCTACAAGAGTGCAAATTTTAAAATTAGGCTGCCAGGCGCTTCGCATGAAGTTCCCGTACAACACATGCATGGGCGCGAACCTTGCGTGCGAGCATAAGGACCCTCAAAAAGTCAGCGGGTGGAGTATAACCTTTCTTCGCAATTTTGATATCGATATATCTTACTTCTTATGTATGCCTTCTGCTGCCCCGTCAACACGGAGTGTGCCGCGCAAGGCTCTGCTCAGAGGTACCCGGAAGGTCATTGAGTAGGGTATCACTTCGGATGGCTTCGAGATGGAGGGACGGGTCATCAAACCAATGCGGACGCAACATTATAAATATCGAGTAGGGGTGGAGGATTATTTAAACAGAACAGTTCACAACAGGCGGAGAGGAGGTGATACAGTACACCACTTATGAGAGCCAAAGAGAAAACACAAACAGTTACACAGCGGCCCACTTACTGGATGGCCAAAAGAAAAGGAACACAAACTCAGCGCGCTCCACGGAGCCAACTCAGCGCGACGACTCCTCGTCCTCGTCGTAGTCGTATGACAAGACCTTATGGTGCGATACGGACTGCGGAGGGACATGACGCTGTCAGGAGACGAAGCGGTCGTGTCTGAGCCATGGCCCGAGTATGCCCTCGGGGGCACGGAGAGGACGGAAGGCGTCCTTGCCGTTGAGGTAGAAGCGGTAGAGGCGCTTCTCGCGGATGAAGCCGAGCGACTCGTACAGCGACAGCGCCGCGCTGTTGTCGTATTCGGTCTCGAGGACGATCTGGGGGCGGCGGCGGCGTCAGATCGCAATACGGGTACGCGCGAAGGCGACACACCTCTTCAACCCCGTCCTCCTTCATCGCGTCGAGCGAGTTCTTGACAAGGGCGCTAGCTATAATGCAAAGGGGAAAAAAAGAAATCGCACCAAAGGTGTTTTTCCATATCTATAAGACAACGGTGAGGATGGGAAGGGGGGCCGGAAGGGGTACTAACCTATGCTGCGCTTGCGCCAGTTCTTTCTCACGCTGAGCATGGCGATGTACCCCCGGTTCGCCGCCTGTACAGAGAAGGGGAGTGTACAATGGAGGAAGTAGCGGAATGTGTAGATGACATAGGGCTCGCTGAGCTCGGACTGGACGAGGTCCATGATGACAGGCAGGTCGCTCTCGCCGCTGTACTGTCGGTAGAACTTAGAAGACGGAGACGGCGGGGTCGAGCCAGGGCTGGTCTGTGCTGCCGTTGGGGCTGGACGATGCGGTCGCGGAGGACATCGACGACGGCGGCAAGAGTCAAGAGCGGGCGACGCAAGCGATGCGGAGAGAGGGCGCGCGAGGACGCGTCGTTTGGGCGCCGAGTGGCGCGTCAGGAGTGGCGTTCAAAAAGAAGCTTAAATTTGATCGGCACCGCCACACTAGCGCGTCCCGATTTGCTCAATCCGCCCGCCTCGACGCCTCGACGCCTCGACGGCGCGCTCCGGCGCCCTCTCTCACTGTTCGCCGGCCCTCAAGTGAAACGTAAAGAAAGCTTAAATATTGCAAGTCGAACCTTCGCGCTCGAACAACAAAAAATAAAGATTTCTTTTTTGGGAAATTCTCCCCTCCCGAAGGTGCATTCGCGGGAAGGGGTGGAATTCACGAGGGGCTAGCGAAATCCACAATGGCTCTACTATCAATGTCTGCGGAGAGTTGGTCCGGCTGCGAGTAGGATAAACAGGTGCGTGGTCAAAGCGGAGAATGACGCAGGTAAGCGGGTGCCCGCCAAGCGGCTCGCTGAGGCGCGCCCTGGGCACTATCGCCACCTCTCTGGGAGTGCTGCCTTGTGGACTCGTGAAGTCGGGGCCCTGCTTCGGCGGGGTTGTGCTGACCGTCTGAATCACACCGCACTTTCACGCCCGATTGAGTCTGCGACGCGCCTTCGACAGTCGCGGCCGCGCCGCGGCCATGCTGCCTCGTTTAGTTAGTTGGATGCTTTCTCTCAGGCATATTGCGTACCTCCACCAGGCGCGCCAATTGCGTTCGAAGTCGGCAAGCTCATTCCCCCCTGCTGCACGGAAAGGCGCAAGCGGCACATCTTGGTCAGGTCGCGCGCGCCTCAGTGTCCGTTCGACGTTCGTTCATCATCGCTCCCAAGGCTAACCACCGCTTGTGTATCTCGGTGAAGGACTCATCATGTGCGATTACTACCTTTCCAGATACATTGATTCCGTCTGTACATTTAATATTCAATATTCAATACACTATGGAATTTCTGAAGAAGAACAATTCGAAAGGAGGGAGAAACAATTCGAAGACAGGAAAAACCATACATACCTCCATCGTTCACCCAGCAATAGGTCTGTCTCGTTGGTATCTACGATTTAAAGAATCATCTTCATGGATTCAATGATCGTGCCAATCTCGGGTCGATCCCGAGCGTTTTGGGCCCATGCAGCTGCGACAAGATCCCACAAGCCATCCGACATCGACGTATCGCGCGGCGGTCGCTCTCCAGCGATCACCTTCAGCATGGCCACGACGTCCGGCGACAAGTCTGAGAACGGTGGACGACCTGTGTGCAGCTGGAAAAGATTAGTACGTCTTCGATAGCGGCAATTGCCAGCGGCTACCTCGAGACAGACACACGCGAAGGCGTACACATCGCTCGCGGGCGTCCGCCTGAATTTATCACACCCGAAGGCCGTCGGTTGTATCAACTCCGGCGCAAACCACCGCCCGCTTCCTGCGGGGTTGGCAGAGGACGTGAGCGCGGCGCTGGTGGTGGACGCGGCGTCTGTGATGGTCGTCAGCCCAAAGTCCGCCAGGCACGCGTTCCAGTCGTCGGACACCAGGATATTCGTTCCCCGGAGGTCGCCGTGGACGATGTTCATCGAGTGCAAGTAGCCGAGGCCCTCCGCAACTTGCAGGAGCTGTCAGTGGAACGGAAACATGAGGTTGTGCGTATGAGCGCGCGGGCGGACTCACCAACTTGTCGATATCCTTGCGCCCGTGCTCGTTCAAGTATCTTAACACAGTGCCGTGCTTCATCCAGGGCGAGACCATGCAAAACGACAGCGGGAAGCTTTCACGGTCAATGCCGATCAGGGGCAATATGTATTTGTGCTGCAGCCTCTGCCAAACTAGCGCCTCGCGGCAAAATTGCTGTGAAACCATGAGAGTATGCACAAATCGCCGGTGCACTAATTCACCTGACGACTCCGTTGCGACTCGGCGCCAACGTTGAACCTTCTGATGCGCTTCACCGCGACGGTGCTGCCATTGTACGACGCCCGATAAATATCGCCAAAGCCGCCGCAGAACGTCGGGTGCTCGTCGTGGTCGGCGACGCCGGTGATAAATAGTGATGAAGGCAGTTGGTCGCGTGCCCCCGAGAGCCGGAGAATCAATTAGCGGGCTTGGGAGGTGTGCTCGGCACTTGGGAGCGCGCCTTTGTCGAGGACCTGCTATTCGGTTCAGTGGAATCCACCTTTCAACGGCGCGTCACAACCCACGTCCTGAACGGCGTCGAGGAAGGCTTGGGCGCGTTCGTCTTCCAGTAACAAGATCGCGTGTTTAGCCTCGGGCGAGGCCAGTACGACCAAGAGCGAGGTGCAAATGCGCTGCTCACACGATTGCAGCGCGTCACGAAGGTCCTCGGGAGACAGATCCTGCGACCAGGAGATCAGTAAAAAAGAAAATGTATGGTTCGGAATAGTTTACTTGGGCCAAGAGCGTCGCTCGCTGTTCCTGGCTGTCTAAGATTGCATCAAGAGGCGTCATGAAGCCTTTCTCCGGATCCTGCAGTGCATTCCTCTCGCTGTCGGCAAGACTCTGACCGGAAAACGTTTGAGACTAGGGGACTTGAGAGCAATAGATGGATTCATATTTACCGACAACGTTGAACGCAGATGCAGGGTGTGGTGATCGAATGACTCGACGTCTGTGGCTGCTCGGGTGGAGCATGCCTCTGTGGTTGCGAGGTGGAACGCGCCGGACCCGGGTCTGGCCGCAACGGAGGGAAATTGTCGTCGAGTAAACTTTCGGTAGGTAGGTAGGTAGGTAGGTCGGGTGCGGAGAGATCGAGATGCGGCGTGAAGCTCCAAGGGTCTATCGTGGAGCTCCAAGGATCTCTCGTGAAGCTCCAAGGGTCTATCGCGATTGAGCTACTTGATGTCGCCAGAGAGGCCTCAGATGGAGTATGGCCGTATTGCGGAGGCGGGATATTCTCCCAGGGGTCGGACATGGGGCGTATCAAGAAGGGGTGTATCGCAATTTTGGTGCCAAGCCCGGGGAAAGAACTTGAAATAATATCCGGGACGGAATGCTGGCGATAATAATCCTACTGAAGGTGAGGCAATGGAATTTGAAATGCGAACGATGCACCTCATGAGCTGCAGACAAGCATCCGTTGCTTCCCTGTGGTGAACCTTATTAGAGCGCAAAGAAGATCGGAGCAAATGTTCACCTTGGCCGCTAAAATGGCATCTGCAAGCCCATTCTTTCCAACCGCTTGGCCAGTATCGATGCTGTAAGCTCTGATATACCTTTGCAGTGTGCCGACCGACAAAGACTCCAGAATATCTCTGCCACCCGCTGTGACTGGTTGGTAATTTAGAGAAATGGTAGTAGAAGCAGCCAATTAGAGACATACTAGTCAGAAATTCGATGCAGTTATCACAAACGTTGGTAATGTCATAGCCACCAGTTCGTGGCATTAGCGCTTGATGTCCGGTGCAACGGTAGCAATACCAGTAGCCTGTATGCACCCTTTCGTTCAGTGCATCGTCTACATAGCAGAAGCGATGGACGTGCCGCAATGATTACATCTGCGCGATCGCGCGACCAGAAACCGAAACCCCTAGGGTAAAAAACGTAAAATGAGTAGCCTAGATGGAACTCGAGTCGGTTGGTATATTATACCTTTGCACATTTGCGGCAAACTCCTGCATCTGCCTGCTTGGATTCGACGATAGGTGGAGGTCCAGAAAGGAGAGGTAAAGCTGGCATTAGCCGTAGAGGACTAGCTCAACCGAGCCTATTGGAGGAACAGTACGCTCCAGGTACAGCGCAACAGCAACGCGAGAACTTGTGTCCGAGTCAATGTCGTAACTTGAAGTTCTGCATTGATGACGGTCCGCGGATCCGCATTGCGTGTGCGGTTGTGCACGCTCGAAATAGACCGGTGACCGATCTCTCGCATGAGAACAAATCTCTATGAACGATTTGTCCTCATACGAGACGGTCACCGGAAGCCGAGTTGAAAACGACACATGTGCATGCGAGCTCCTCCAGGAAACGCAGGTTCAGGTCCTCCAAACGGACGATGCATCCGGTCAATTGGACGAGTATTGCAGTGGGTTGAGGAGACTTATCCAGTAGACGATGCCTACTAATCAAGACTTGACTTCTTTAAGACGAGCCTCCGGCGGGATAATGATCATGGGCAGTCGGTGGGCAAGACGAAAGTGTATTTAACCAAATCCAATTCACATTATAAATATTGAGTAGGGGTGGAGGATTATTTAAACAGAACAGTTCACAACAGGCGGAGAGGAGGTGATACAGTACGCTACGTATGAGAGCCAAAGAGAAAACACAACCAGTTACAAAGCAATTATTGGATGGCCAAAGAAAAGGAACAAAACTCAGTAGCCAGCGGCTCAGCGCGACGACTCCTCGTCCTCGTCGTAGTCGTATGGCGAGACCCTTATGGTGCGATACGGACTGCGGCGGCTGGAGAGGGACATGACGCTGTCAGGCGACGAACCAGTGGTGTCTGAGCCGTCGTCCGAATAGGCCGTCGGGGGCACGGAGAGGACGAGGCGGAAGGCGTCCTTGCCGTTGAGGTAGAAGCGGTAGAGGCGCTTCTCGCGGATGAAGCCGAGCGACTCGTACAGCGACAGCGCCGCGCTGTTGTCGTATTCGGTCTCGAGGACGATCTGGCGGCGGCGGCGGCGTCAGATCGGAACGCAATCCAAGTATGTGCGAGACACACCTCCTCGACCCCGTCCTCCTTCATCGCGTCGAGCGAGTTCTTGACAAGGGCGCTAGCTATAATGCAAAAGGGGAAAAAAAGAAATCGCACCAAAGGTGTTTTTCCATATCTATAAGACAACGGTGAGGATGGGAAGGGGGGCCGGAAGGGGTACTAACCTATGCCGCGCTTGCGCCAGTTCTTGCTCACGCTGAGCATGGCGATGTACCCCCGGTTCGCCGCCTCCCGGTGCATGCTTTGCTTGCACACGATCACCCCAATCGGACGGATGTCGACGGATCGCTCGGATAGGCCTGGCAGCGCCAGTGGGGTTAGCGAGGCCCAAGATCAGACAAAGATGGACGCACGAGGAAGGAGAGATGTGGCCTGCGGGATGGGATGTGGGGCTCAGCAGGGAAGAGGGTTTTACGATCGCTTCGACGCACCACTGGTGGAGGAAGTAACGGAATGTGTAGATAACATAGGGGCTCGCTGAGCTCGGACTGGACGAGATCCATGATGAAAGGCAGGTCGCTTTCGCCGCTGTACTGTCGGTAGAAGACGGAGACGGCGGGGTCGAGCCAGGGCTGGCCTGTGCTGCCGTTGGGGCTGGACGATGCGGTCGCGGAGGACATCGACGACGGCGGCAAGAGTCAAGAGTGGTCAACGTGGCGCTTACTGATAAAGTCACCCACGTCACACCCATGATGTGACTTTTGTGCGCTCGGCGCCGAAAAGCCGATATTTGACCGATAACCGAGATCTTGGCGAATCTAGCAATTGAGAGTCTTGTTCAAGTTGTGGATAAGGTAACATGTTCTATGGACTTGGTCCAGTCGAGGTTTAAATAGATCAAGCGCCATTCTAGCAAGGTTCCGTTTCCGTGTCGTACCATTGTGAGGAACGTGGGCCGTCTAGAATGAACGTCCGGCGCTTCACTGGCCTACAACTTGGGGGCCGAGGGCTGCATTTTGATATGCACGCCAGACGCGACTAACCGGTGGTGTGTCTCATTCCATATCTGTTCGGTCGCAAAGTTAGCACGCGAAGGAGAAGTGCGATACTATCACAAGCCTCGGTTCTAGCAGACATGGCCCGAGCACCCACGGTCAGTGTCGTATTTATGATACGCAGCTTATCTCCTCTAATCCTGGGGTAAGCAACAAAGACGCGAGCTAATTGCGTAGACTCACGCGCCGGCGGGAGAATGATACACGATGTTCAGCGATTGGGAGACGCTTGGTATATTGCTTATGATGATCAAGGCCAGCGTGGAGCACCTTCGCGCAGCCAGTTTAGTGGGCACTGTTGTCCGGAGGCGGCCAAAACGACGCACGTATCAATGAGAAATGCTGAGCATCCCTAAACGAGGAACGAGTTAGATACGACGAAGCATCTATCTAAAGAGAGAGCATGCCCCGTGGACATTCCCGCCGCCGTCTAAACACAAGGTTTGATATCGGGAGGAGACAAAGTGAATCACGCACTCAGCATGTCTGTGTGTGGTTCGTTAGCCCATCTGGGCCATAAGAAGGCAAAGACGCACCCTCCGTTACAACGAGCTCGCAGACGACGCGACCCTCCTTTTTGCGAGGCTCATCCACTTTGTTGTCGACCGAGGCATGGATGACGGTCATTCGCGCAATAATGGAGTCGCCGAATGCGGGTTTGCTCAAGCGTCGTTTCCAAAGACCTTGCTGAGGTCCGATAGAACTTCCTTCATGCTGTCGTCGACATTTCCAGAGATCGCCATGGTCAAGGTCAAGGTGAAGAGAGATGGAGCCGCGAAAACATGGAGGATGGGCTGTTCGGACCGAGCATAACCGGAACGCCGCTAAATTCAAACTCCGACTCCGCTGTTGAACTTGAACTATAACTATCCTCAAAGCACAACTTCTGGTGAAATCGTCCTCAAATTCAACCCACTCAAAGTCTATGTCACCGTCTCAGAAACATGGCCGGGAAGTACGAGACATGTCAGACTCCGAGTTGCATCCGGACGATGTCCAGGATTCTTGGAATAACAAAAGCAGTCCGCGCAAGAAGCTGAAAATATCCACCGACCTTCCGTCCATCCCCTCTGCCGGAAGCTCACCGGACTCTCTATTCGACGAGGTGTCTCCGTCATCCGGTATCCACACAGAGCAGGAGCGCGACTGCGACTCCGCACCCGCCTTCCTCGACCCCCCACCCATCCCCGGTCTCTTCTTCTGGCCCTCGCTCCTCATCCCCCGCGAACTCGCAGACGAAGTAATGCACTTCTGTCTTTCTAAATACTTCACCGCGCCTACCGTAAACCAAGTCATGCTCTTCGGCGTCACCGCCGCCTCAGGCTGCGCGCCCTCCACTGGGCTGCCGCCGCCCCTCCGCGCGCTGCTCGCAGCCGTCTCGGACTTACTAGCACCAAGTCTCCCACCCAATATACACACGCTGCTCTTCGCACCGGCGTCAATGGGTGCACGGCAGGCGATCGTGAACCTCTACCCGCCCCGGCGAGGGCATCGCGCCGCACGTGGACCTCCCCGCGCGCTTCGGCGACGGGATCGTCGGCGTGAGCTTCGGGAGCGGGTGTGCCATGCGTTTTGCCCAAGCGGCGGTAACGGCGGCGGACCCGGACTCAGCGGCGGCGAAGGAGGCGGTGCGGCTGTTCCTGCCCGCGCGCAGCGTGCTGGTGCTCTCGGCGAGGCGCGCTATGCGTGGACGCACGGCATCGAGGCGCGGACGGCGGATCGTGTTGCGGGGCGGGTTTGGTGGAGCGGGGGGTACGCCTGAGCGTCACGTTTCGTTGGCTCCTCCCCGGCGCAGATGTGGTTGGCGGGGACAGCGAGAGTGATGCGCTGAAGACTTAAAGCTGGGCAAGATTTTTTTCTTGTTCGATAATGTGCGCGGAATTCACGGCCGTGCGATTTCGTAAGCTCTAAATCCGTCGTACAAGGATCCCTTCGCAGGAGTTCCGTTATATAATGAGCCGTTGTCTTGCTCCTGACGGTGAGTGTCAAAGATGTTTCGCGGTTCTACTTCCTGGTCGGGCAGCTAAATTAATGTCCTCCGACGAGTCACGAGTCCGCTGTTTAGCTTTGAGGATCTACTTTTCGAAGGGAGTCCTTTCTCGTTCTGAATTCAAGGCAAGCTTGGTTTTTGGCTGATGGTATGTTGCAAGCACTTCGTTAGTGTATGAACTAGGCCGTCGTGGAAAGATTACACTTGCGTCGTAACGTCAACACCCTCCAGAACTTTTCAGCTCGACTCTACAGACCTGCATGTAGATTCAACCCGGCTCACTGCGAATTCTTGCGTTTCCAATCGGCACCCGGCAGGTTCCGAGAGCACGACCATTGGACCCCTCAGTCCACCGTTCCCAACTCCAAGGATCGCTCTCTATGCAGGGGCCTCGCTGTTTCTCTCTCTCGTGGCCTCAAGGTACTCATAGACTCGATGGCCCCTCCTGGATCTTCGCCCGGGCGCCCGCCTTCGGACTCCGGTCAGGAAGTTGGTGGTCATCTTATTCACCGTTGCCGAGACCACCCCTTGTTGGCCTTACCAATAGTCTGCGAATAGTCAGCGCCCATGTCGATCATTATCTGGGATTTGGGACTTGGTTGAAGCGCTGGGCCGCCCTGGGCTGCAGACATCGGAAAGATGAGTACCGAAGCCTTCTTGGTAGCTGAAAAACACAAGGCTGGATAGAGCGACATGCAAACTTGTCCCGTCGTACTAAATCTGCCAAATACCTATAGTCGGTATGTAAATTCTTCTTTTGAACAAATCGAATTCAACTGTGGCGCAGCATGCACGAATTCCTCTGGAACGCTGCTGAATTAGATCTGGAGCTGACGGATTCGCTCTTGATTCCCGAGGTTCAAGTAATTAAAGTGGCCTCAAGAACAATACGCAGCATCGTCTCTTTCACACTATGCTTCCTTCTATTTCCCCCCAGTTAATCCGGACCCAAGAATATTGACGAATCTAGAGTCATGGCAGGCCAGATACAAGGCCGCACCTGGTTCCCAACCTCGATTCGCTAGAATCAAGATAGGCTAAGACATCATAACTCCGGCAGCAAATGTGAGCGCTCTTGGGTCCGAATGGCTCCGGGACTGGATGGCGAACTTTCTCGGGTTCAAAGTGCCTGCCTTGGTGGGACAGTTGGACACTCGACCATTGGATGGCATGTCGAAAAATTCCGGCACCATGCCTACTTCAAATTCTTCGAAGACGAGGGACGGACCCTTCGGTCTCTCGCAGATGCGTCTTCAGTGATCTACGACAATATCGAGGCCTTGGTGGACTACTGCATGTGATACACCAACGCCGGTGTAAGGTTTTCTTTGTCATGATTGAACCGCTTTTCTATCTTATCCAGAACATCCACTCGATGCACGAAGACCGAAATGTGGAGGGCAAGATGAAACTCGTCACGGGGGAAAACCAGACATCGAGGTCCTTCTGAAGCGGATTGAATAGCTATTGTAGCCGGAAAGAGTCCGGACGCTCCTGGCTGGCCTCCACGTCCGGGTTCATCTCCCACAGACACACCGGTATACCTTGATCGCCGTGCGCTGGCATGGAAAATTTCAACGAGGCATGAACTTCAAGTTCCCATGTTGTGCTATTTATATTGTTGTATTATTTGATATCTATTCGTAACTCCAAGAAAAGAACAAACAGCGCGTGGAAGGAAACATGTACAGTATACTACGCGTTGAATGGGTTTGGACGATACCACGCCTGTTGTGCAGAGAACTTGAAGTTGACTGGAAGTAAATGTGGGAGAATAATGCAGGGTCTTGTAGATGCGCTGCAACGCGTATCCCGTGGTTGATAATGTAAACGGTAAAATGATGGCTTCCAGGGGGGATTCCGTGAAAGCTGCGTACAGACTTGGTACAGACCGGGGGAGATCGTGCCGGTTTCAACTTGTAGAAACCGAATTGATGTGAAGGTCGGAACGCGGCCCGAAGTGTGCCAGGCCTCCTTCACCTCACTTGAAGTTCAGATCCCTGCTTAGTGCGTCCAGCAAGTTATTTGGCCCGTTTCAATATGTTCGAGGCGCCATATCCTCCATATGACCCGACAGACCCAGCGGGTTTCTCGTGAGTTTCGCGCTTATCGATTGCGTGTCCTCAAGCAGCTCGCTTGGAAGATATACCACAGTTGTTCACCGGTGGCCAGTCATTATCACCGGGTGGATTTACGGCTCGGTATACCTCTCTCTGCTCATTCCACCATCTGTGTAGGGTGATTGACCGACTGCATCGAGTGAGCCACGATCTGTGCCTTGAAATGAATGCCACGCACGACGAGACGGAGAAAGAATCGCTAAAAGTGCGAGTGGAGGAGGCTAAAGGAATCATAGAACAGGCGAGTTAATAATCCTTCTTCTCCGAAACGTCCAGCTCAGTCGTTTGCTTGCAGATCAGTAAATTGAAGTACGAGATGGGGAGAAATTACATTATGCAGTAAGAATCCAATCCTTCCATGGAAGCGACATG